>JBAMYA010000007.1:15116220-15139598 GCA_037176975.1 Arrhamphus sclerolepis
AGCAGATTTGGCCTTTTGAGGGCGCGTTGTTTCAAAATATGCAGTCATCTGCAACTACTGGGCAGCTGAGAGCATAAACAGAAGTTCAACTAGTTCCCTAAAGACTTTGTTTTTATTTTAACTTTTACTTTTACTACTTTGTTTTGCCTTTTATGTGTACAACATTAGAACAGCAATCTCAAACACATCTAGAAGTTATCGGGTTGAGAAAGGCTTTGGTTAACGTCAGGCCGCTTCAAGTTATCTCAGCAAACATTGGCAAGTTTTGGGATTACCCCCCCGTACACACATCAAGCAGGTTGAAACCGGTAAAAGTTCGTCACCTGTAATGATGTGTTGCAATAGATTCCAAATTAAAACACTCCTTGATGCCGTTTCAGATAAAAGCTAGTAAATATTCACAAAACTTGGGGACGCATGATTACGGAGAAAGAAACACAAACAAACAAAAAAAAGAACAATCAATCAATTATTGTGACCCACGTTGAAATCACATTTACAGTACTTAAGATAATTACTCACTGACAATTGAAATATGTTGCATTAAAAAGAAATGTTGAAAATTTAAAATGATGAAAAATATGTTTCCCAATTAACTTTGAACTTTCCTATAAAACTATTCCATATAAACTCATTGAGAACAAAGTACAAAGACAGCATACGTGGAAAATAACCATTTGTTCTCAATAATATTAAATTTGTAATTGCTGGGTTGAAATTGTACTAATTTCAAATCTTCAGAAAAAAAAAACTGCAGAAATTTCCTCTGCTTAAGTCTTGAAAAATAAAATAAAAATAAAATAGTTGGTAATTGGTAGCATATTTCCTACAATCCAGTGTAAATAACTGAATGTAACTTTCTCTTTTAACACAATTGAAAAAGACAGAAAGAAAAAAAATGTCTTGCTGGAAAAAAGCCAACCATGACGATACCTTATTTTAAATAACCCTCTGACCTTAAGATGAGTCTACATTTCCACTGGAGTTGCATATTTCAAGTCAAGTCACACAAGCTAAATCCTAACAAGTCTGGAACCTTTTCAAACACAGAACACGGCATATTTTTGGGGACTGGCATGCTCGTGCTGTCAAGAGCTGTGCTGTCAAGACCGCTTCTTAAACGTGGGGAATAACTCTGACATGGAACTCTAAAGACCAAATTACTTTTAAATGGCAACATTATTAAACATTACATCAGTTGTGACTCACAGCGGAAACCTTTTTTTTTTCTAATTCAGATTTCCTTCTTGTTCTTTTTTGTTTTTGTTTTTTTTTTTTTAAAAAAAAAAGCTTTTCTGGGCAACATTAAAAGTGTTTTTTTTTAAAAAAAGAAAAAAAAAAACTCCCTCTCTGACACATAGGAACAGACTTAGGGATGTAAACAAATTATTCTCTTTGTCATGTGAAAACCTTCAGCCACTCTGTCTGGTATCTTTCCCTTACAAACCAGGCTCGAGGTTAAGCTAGTGAAAGCCCCGCCACAAGACTCCCACCCTCCAATTCCCTCTGCTTGTACCATATAAGCCCAGAGAACCACATCCTGAGCCGAGGAACGCAATCGACAGCAATGCCTCCTTGAACTGGAAAATTGGTTACACAATCTGAACTTTTCACTGACGACTGTGTTGCTCCACTAAAAATATTACAATCGCTGCTTTCATTGGAAGCCAAACTGCGGAAAGTGCAAGGATATTTCAAAGGGAAACAATGGCAAAATCCCCACAGAAAAACAGCAGGCCACTGATCATGGGATGTGATGGGAGAGATGTCTGTGCTTGATGTGAGTGCCAAGGTGAGAGACTCCACCATTTTTTCCCAGAATGCTCTTGGGAATTTGGGATCGAATGAACCCTGACCAAAGCATAGTTGATTGTAATACGAACAGACAGAGAGAGTTATGATACTTTACGGTGACTTTACTATCGAACTTTATCTGATTTCAATTTATCAAGGCAAACAGTATTTAACTGCAGGCAACCAAGTTAACTAAAACTCACCTAAAATCCCAAACAGCCAAAGAACGTGTAACACAAGGATCAAAAGCTTTCTGACCTTCTCTTAAAATATCAATGATATACTATTACCTAAAGAGTGTTTTTTTTTTAACTTTTATTAATCTAAGATTACTACTTTTGGACAGTACAATTGCTGGTTGCAGTGCCAAAATTATCTTAGATAAATGTAGAAGAAAAAAAAAATCAGGTGGCTTGTTGAATAAATGAAAATTTTAATACTCTGACTTTTTGGACCACCCATACACCCCATGTTTGAGTTTGACAAATAAGAGCTGTACATGTGAATTAGCAAAATGTTGGAACAGAAATTTGTCAAAAGAAAGGAGGGTGACTGTTGGTTTGGACCCCATCGTTACCGCCTTCGCACCCTCCTGCCATCATCTGTTTTCTAGGTCTCCACGAACACCCGGTAGGGTCTAACCCCCACCCTCCTTGAAGACCAGCACATATAAGTGAGAGCACAATTTGGCAGCACATCCCCTGTAATAACACGCAGACCAGTGCCGGACTTTTTGCCAAGCGACTGGAAGAGGAAATAGGGGAGTATAAACAGCACTCACCGCGACCAGGCTCGGGTTTCCATGGTGCGCTGAGGCATCCACTGGACTGCTCACACACACAACATATCGCTCAGGAAACAAGCGCAAATCTGAAAACAGGAACAGAAACAGCACAGACCTTGGCTGGTTAATAAGGTGGACTTATCTCTCATTATGAGCCACAGACAGAAGGAGCTGTGGATGCTTCAAATAACATCTACAAACAGTGTTTACTATCCCTCAGACCCTGAAGAAAATGGCAGTGTACATGTAACTGCTGCAACCTGTGAGCAGCATGAAATATTTGAAAATTTTCCTTTTGGAGTTATTTGACTATCTAATTGATTACAAAAGGAAAGATCTTTTACAGTACAAAAAATAATAACACTTGTTCTGTATGAATTCAATAAACCAGCAAACCTGCCATAAGATGGACAGTCAGAAAAACTCCAACCTGAAGTCTAGTTGCATTATTTCCTCCTGTGTGAAAACAAGTTACAAACATCTGCATCACATCTGATGATGGCAAAGATTTATGACAAAACGCCAACAGAAGTGACTCGCTTTAACAAATATTTTTCAACTTGCATTTTTGATTATTTTGCCAACTTCCTTCACACACCAAAGGCTCGAAAAGAGCTGTGAATGATATCAGAAGAAGCTCACCGTCCTCCTCTGTAGTTTTGGAATACTGTATGCTGATCTTTCTTGACTTGTGTGGAGCAGTTGCCTAACTTGCATGTACATGCAGACTTAATAATAACATTTAAAACTAAGTATGACCATGTCATGAGCATTTCTGGGTGCTGATTGACTGCTAAACAGCCGGTAACCAAATAACCCTGTAATGCTCCAACAAGTTTCACATAATCTGGCCGGGCAGAAGCTTTCTGACACAAAAGGAAATGATTGAACGTTGCCTCACCTTAGCAAAGTAACAGAAGATTTAAATGCACTTTTATTTCAATAAATCCTTTTTTGAGGATTAATTGGATAGACGTTTATCTTTTGAGCCATTCCAGGCAGAATTATACTTTTGTTTAGGTATCCTGACATAAAATTAGCTGAACAAACATACCCACCAAATGATATACAACATTTAATCTCATTCACCTCAAGACTAGTTTCTCATGTAAGTATTAACCAGGGGATTAAATTATGGTCTAGTTAATGCCAACAAAAACTTTTAACCATGAAATTTATAACTTCACATAATTTAAGCACACATGCAGGCTACGGCACAAATAGTCAACTGAATTACACAACCTTTGACCCCGGAAGACCGGACCTAATTTGACGCGTAACGGTCCTGCTGAGAGAAGCCCTCATCTCACTTTGCAGCAGGTCAGAGCTCCCTTAACTTCCAGGCCTTGGCCCTGAGGGAGCAGATATTAACTTTACTGACAGGAAGAGAACCATGTTGGTCCCATGAAAAGGTGACCAAGGGTCACAGGCACTAGATGGGCCATAGAGATAGATTCTCACTGCCCTCCGTAGACAACCCCGCAGTCCCTCTCTCTCCCACTCTCAGTAACCTCCCAAGGGAACCACTTAATGGCTGCTTGTTCCCAACAATACCCTGAGCAGGTAGAGACAGGACATAAAAGCAAGTGAAGGGGAAAAAAAGTCAACAAGCAGACCACAGATGACTTGCTCTTTCTGTGGGAAATCTGGTTGAATATGAGCTATTCTGATGTCCAGTTTTGCTTTTAACTGGGATGGAGACTTTGCAAAAGTTCACGTACCCTGCTTGACAACACATCTGAGACTTGAGTGCCGCTTCAGAAAGCTAGCCGCCAGGTTGAAGTTTTGTCCTATAAAAAAAAGACAGTCAATTAACATTTTTCTTTATTAATTTATTTCATAATGCCTTGTAAAGCAGTTTGAGTTGCCTTTGTGTATGAAATGTGCGACACAAATAAACTTGTCTTGCCCTGCCTAACATTTGTACTGCCAACAATGACACAGAGGACCAACTTTTAATGCGACTCTGGTGGCACGTGCATTCTTGTCCTTTTCTCTACTCATGCAAATGCTTTTCAAACAATGACACACAGTAATTAATCAACAGACGTGCAATGTAAACATTTATGATGCAAATACAGTGGCCTTTACATGAATTCATGTTATCAAGAAAGGATTGGGACCAAACTTTCAGGTTAAACACTGGCTTTAATTTTATTAAAAGGAGACATATTCTACTTTTTTCAAACGCTCTTTCCTAATGTATAAGTAGAATGTATGGCACATTTTGGAGATACAATACAAATTTCTAATATGTCTTTAGCGATCTATGCACACCAAATTGAATATTTTGGGACGACTGTTAAGACGTTGTGCTTCTGCGGTACAGAAAATGCACCGATATGTACCACTGGGTGAAGATAAAGATGGGAAGGCCTGGAAAATTCTCCTCTCATCTGGGTCTGTGATGTCAGAGTACCCCATAAATCTGAACATCTAAAGGAGTAACATTTATTCAAATCCAGCTGACCACACAGTGTCCATCTGATGCCAGTATTTGCCAGTTCGTTGTCTTAAGGACAGGAAAAATGGCTTTTCTCACCCGTTTACTTTTATGCAGAGACCATGCCTCTTTTGTTGCATCAATATTCTTAGTTGTTTTTTCTATTAAATTTAAAATTTCCCAGCTTAAAGTCCTGCACGGTGAATGCAACACAATAATGTAGTAATTGTTAAACAATTCATTCTGGATAAATAACCTTTTAGTCTTGCACAGGCAGAGAAGCAACTTCTTGGATCTCTTTTCTATTTCTCATGGAATCTTTGTCACGGCATGTAAGATGTGCTGGGCAGAAAAAGTGGCCTGTTGCCTAATCTGGCAGGAATTTGTTTACTAAAAGCAAAGGTCTGCTTAACAAGCCATGCAGTTTTTCTTTACAAAGAGGCACTCAGTGCTGGAAAGCTGACTGGGCTTGCTTAAGCTTTAATACTTGATTTTAACCTTTCCTCCCACTGAAACTTTGATTATTAAACTAAATTACCCTTGATTTTAACGCCACCTGTCTGTTATGTCTATTTCTTATTTTTGCATTCTCTCCCACATTGCTATTGCCATGTGAAAACCTTCTTAAAACCCAAACTATGGAGTTTTCAGGAAGACTTTAGTACTTTAACTTCAATTAAAGGATTACATTCCCACCATAGTTTGAGAAAATCCTGACCTCTAGCACTCACGGCTCACTCTGAAGTCCCTGGATAATGTCAAATATTCAATGCCATCAAGCTAAAAATGAGGCAGTCTTCATTTTTGAAAGCCTGTCATAATGGAGGCTGTGAGGATTTCACTCGTCAGCAGCAACACTGACAACAACCATCATTAAAACTGGGACAACTCTCCTCCTAAAGTTGACTCAAAACAAGAACAAGTATGTCCCACGGGTAGGTTAGGCTGAATGTTTCACACGCAGAGCAGAGTACTAACAGTGCTGGCCCACGAAGACACAAATGATAAGCGGTCATTGTGAACATTTCTCTTTCTTGAACAACTCTCACAACATTTAATCATGCTCTTCAAAAAAGAAGCAGTCTGTGGACAATGACGTGCAATTATGGAGACGCAAAACTGCCACAGATGTACGCTTGAGCTGATCTCTATCACGGTGCTTGTGATAAAAGTAAATGTTACAAATGCCCTGGACCGAGTTTTAACAAAACTCAAGATAGAAAACAGCTCAGTGTAAATCAGCCATTTTCAGAAAATAATGAAGTAAGATGCTAACCCGTGTGACAGCACTTGCTGCATGTTTCACTACATAATTGGTCCTCAAGCAGTTCACGTAGAACATTTGAGGTGAGATGATCATTCTACAAGCATTTCTTGGGTTTATGGTTGTTCCTCTTGTTCCTCAGCCTAAATTGTCTATTATCCTAGTCATGTAATCCAAGGACTGACTAATGTCTGAGAGACAACCTCAAAAATACTGGCATTTAGAGCCTTGGATTACACTCTCTTGCCTTGCAGCAAGAAGTCTATGTAATAAAGCAGCCAGATGACAAAGTTTGAAGAAGAAGAATTAGGGTTTTATATGAATCATTTTACAAACTGCTTTACCAGCCATAATCCTGCAACAGCACTTATAAAATTTGACACATTTTTGTAGTTTTGGGTGTACGCCATGTCAGTTTGCAAAAAGAAAAAGAAAAGAAAAGACAAGAAAGAAAAGTTACCGCCAACTTTTAACTTTAATTTAAGGCTTTGCATCCATGATTAATTTGTTGTGTTTTGAATCCAGACCATTCTCTCCATAAAGAACAGCAGAAAAATATATCAATTGGATAATTTGGTAACCGATTCTTTGTAGTTAATGAGGCCTGAAGAGTTTTGGCCATTAAAATTAGCTTGGTAACTTCTCTTCTGGAGTTTCTCCAGGCCTCTAATACAGCCATTGTCAGATTTTTGTTATCTGGGGGCTTAACTCTGACCTCCACAAAGTTAAACACATAATAGATCGTGGTCAAGAGATTGACATTACCACACAGAAATATTCCACTGTCAGAAGCCCCCCCATCATGGAAAAAAAAATAAACAAAATTGCTGAGCTGTTGGTTAAATTGTTTGTTGCTAGATAAAACCGGGTGGATTGTGGGTGTTAACGCTCAATTAAACAATATTTCACAAGAAACATTGGAGCAGTCAGTTGGAAACTTTGTACAGCCTCACAAAACTGTCAACGCAAAAAAATATAAAGCTGTCAGTTTGTAAGCGCATAACCATAGTTTCAGTTTATATCTAAAGCGCCGGGGTGCAGAGAACAACAAAAATGTGACACTGTCCCTCATATGGACCGAACTGTACTGGGTGGTTCTGTTCAACAAAGAGCATGATTAAATGTTTCTGAGTTGGAATCCCAGATGTAATCAGGATTCGCCCACAGTTTTCATTAAGAGTTGAAATTCTTCTCAATTCGAGTGTACAAAAGCATCAAATAATATTGGAAAAGCTAACCATCTCTAAATAGATTGTTATTAATCCCAGAGGGAATTTGCATTAAAACACTCTAAGCGTGTTGTTGGACATGTTTCTAGTTTGTGGCGGCCTTCCTTTATTAGGAAAAAAATGTTCCGTTACTCTTTAAATAGCAAATCTGTGGTCATCTATCACCCATTCTTGATATCCTTATAGAGAGGAATGAAGATTCATATCTCTGTTTTGTTTTCTCTGTTCATTCTGGGTCCAAGAGGGACCAGGATCCAAGCATGTTTCATTGCACACTCATGGCTCTTGTTTTTAGAGGCTTTGGTTCAGTCTGTTAGACTTTGTAACCTTATGTCTAGCTTTACGACTGTTCTCACTGCTTTTCCTTGGTGGGTTGGGCTTGCCAATTCCCAGGACAAATTTGACAGAGATGTCTGCATGCAGAGTTGGGAACCAGTGCAACGCCGTGGCCCGAGACATCAGCTGTTGCTCCAACTTTATAACGTCCTGCACAGTGCGGAGTTGCTCTTGGAACTCTGCCTGGGTTTTCTCATGCTAAGCTTACATTCATGTTTCCCTCGCACAAACAGCTTGCCGGTGCCTCCTCTGGGAATGAGCGGCCCCTTTTTGTGACAACTGAGGTCCACAGTGGTGCAATATCCAAATCAAAGACTTTAAAGGGTTTCATTTGTACTTTCTTAGAAAGAATGTGGTCTTGCTGCACCATTTTGAAAACCAATGTGCAGCAATATTATGGCAGGTCAAATCAAACGGTAAACAAGCCAGCATGCCCTGTTTTCGGAAATGTGGGAGATAATATTGTTTGGAGAGACTTCTGCCGTCTTGCACTAAAACACAAGAAAACTGCAAAAACCATAGACCTCACAGTGTTGGAGCCAAAATCAGAGTAGTGTACAATCGAGATGCACACACATACATACACAGTGCAGCTTTCACCACTTCCTGGGACAACAATGAGAGGAAAGAAAAGTCAACAAACCAAAAGGCATCCAGAGTGACTAGGACTGTAAAGAAAATAGACTGGGTTGAAAGGCATTCAGTCCAGGGTCAAAGGTAATACCCCATGGAATAAACTTAATTAACTTAAATTATATCTTGATTAGCTCAACGAAACATCGATAGAACACACCATGTTTCTTCTCATGATTTACATTCCTAGCAGCCAGTGCTTTTGTGGCTCATTCAGGGATCTTTATTTATTTATTTATTTATTTTAGGAATCTATAAGCGTTTCTGCTCTGATTTGGATGATTTTTCCTCACGTTTCTAGCCGTGCATTTGCCATTCATGAATCCAGTGGATCCATCACCATAAATAATATTTCTGCATTTGTTGTCTCTTAGTGCATACACTGTACAAATCCTTGGGTTAGTTAGTTACTCAGTAGCTGATATCATTATGTAATGTTAAACAACAAAAAAAACAACAAAAAAAACAAAACAAGGTTTCCATAATCAGTAGGAGCAACTACATAAAATCTATTTCACAGCCATGTTTCTGCTAAAAGAAAACTATTTTATTAGAGAAATTTGCCTTTGGCAGAGTTTTTAATAGTATGACACCTTAGCAAGTGTGTATAGTGATTTTTCTGACATGGAAGAAAACTATCCTGACAGTAGTGCTCTAGGATGGAAGAAAAGATGAAAACCTGTCCCAGTGCGTCCTTGACGGTCACAGGTTAGCAAAGTTAATTCTTAAATTTTTGCACACTTAAGACAAAAACTGTTCCGTCAGACAATTAAAGAAAAAGAAAAGTAATCTTTGCTTGGCAGTATTCCATATCATTAAGAGACTTTAATTGTTTCCAGAATGCTTCACAAATTAGAAACAGAGTTGATTACCCGCCAGCTGTTTGCAAAAAGCACCTTAAATAGAAAAGATATGACTATAGTCCATGTAAAGGCATTGTCCAGCTTCCTCTGTTAAACCTATTTCTCTCATTAATCATGTTATAGTGTGCATGTAAATGTACTGACTAACTGTCAGGGCAACTATAATTCCCACGCAAGCCCTTTATGAACAGGAGTAGAATCAGCAGGACAGTCAGACATCAGTGCCTAAGAATCCTGCTCCTTTGACATCTCTGCTTTGATGTGGACCCCCTCCCTCTGTCCTCAAGTGTGGGTGGAGAGTTGGGGCTTAGAACAAGAGAGTGGGGTGGAGTGGTGAAGGATGAGAGAGCCTGAGGAAGTTACCCATATGTAAGTGGGGGCTTTCCTGGAAGGACATCACTCTGTGTGCAACTGTAACTACGGCACTGCGCCTTATCATCCTGCACAACGTCCACCTGAAACAATATTTGTACATGAGTGTTCAATTTAACATTTGGGTGACCTCTTCATCGCAGTTACAAAATACACCGCAGCATGGTAGCTCAGGCCAACCCATAATCCAGCATGTGACTTAAGTGGTGGGGAGCATTTTGGAGCACAGAACAATTATCAAGGGAATTTCTTTTTTCAAAAATATTATCTGATGAGAAAAATACACTCACAATACAAAATGTCATATTCTATCATAATTATACTTCGATCAGCCAAAGAGGCCACAAATCTCCCAAAGTGCAGCCACCGTTTATGTTTAAAAGCTTTAAGGAGGAGGATACAATTCTGCATTAAAATCCTTTGGTTTCGTGGTGTGCAGAGTACTTTGGGGACTTGGGTTGTGCACTGCACTGGCTCTTTAAAACACTAAAAGTCTCAGTGGAAGCTGTTTGTGCTTTCAGGACCATGTAAGTCTGCTTGTATGTATTTAGTAATCCAAATATGAACCATATCACGAGTGACATTTTCATCTTCCTTTTGGTCTCAAATGATAACAAGAGAATAAAGCCAGACTTAAAAGAAGAAAACTAGCAATTTGACTTAAGATATGAATTTATAGCAATCTTCATTAAGTTTAAAAGTGTAACATAATGACCACAGATGAATAAAACAAGTATAAACCATCTGTTCTTATCTGGAATGGCCCTTGCTATTGTTAAGGTTATACTAAGCTGGCCTTTCCTGCAAACTGCCATATAACGACACCTGCCTGGAAAAAGAAAATGCCCAAGGACATACGCTACAAGCCCATGTCCTTTGAAGAGGAGCTAAACAACAATTGCATCCTCTGAAATGTTTCCGTAATTCCTGAAGCAGTGCATTTTGGTTGGGCAGAACACTTATCCTGAGTTCAAGAGAGTGTGTGCTGTCACCCAGACCAGATTGTGGTAAAAGGGAACAGTCACATGAATGTGATCCATGCTCAGGCTCAGGCTTAGGCTTAGGCCCTAATTATATGGGAAAAGAGTGTGGAGTGACAGCTATGGTGGGACCTGTGGTTGTGTCTTAAAAGACTGCAACTGACCCTGCAAAGAAGGAAGAAAAGTGAGAAAACATTAAAGAGATGACATGAGATTGACCAAGAAGAGGTTTTAAAAGATCCCTTTATTAAACCATACCAAAAAGAAGAAAACATGTCACGATAAAACTATTAATCCAAGAAGACATCTCAAAAATGAGAAATGATTTTTGAGGTTTCCATGTTGCCCACTATTTGATAATGTAAGACTAACCTTCAACAGGATTGTCAGAATCTCAACTGGTTTCTCACTACCACAACATTCAAAGTGATTTTTCCCAGATGGAATGTTTGGCAAAATCACAGAAAAATATTGATGAGTGTATGTACCGTCTTCTGTTTTACACTATATCTAGGACCATAAATAAACAAAAGAAAAGAAGAATAAACTTCACAGAGACAGTGAAACCATCTTTTCAGATGATCAAAAAGACCAGACAGACAAACACTTTGGCCTAGCAAATATTCCAGCATCTCTACTTGCAAACAATATAAAGCTCTCTCACCCACATTAGGACCCAGGTGTGCTCTGTATCTGTTCATAGCTATACCTCCATAAGGAGAAGAGGATTAAACCAACTACATGCATTATATAGATTTATAAAGAAAAAAAAGAAGCAAACCTGTATGTGCAAATGTGCATATGTGAAATAATGGGGAGTGGGGTTAGTAGTGGAGTCAGACTGTCCCATGCGTTGCTGCTGAGTAAGGCCACAGGGCTTACAAAAAGGATTTAAAGAGCCACAGCAACACCACAAAGCACCAGGAGGAAGGGGGTTACCCAGTAGGGGCCAGGGGAGGGAGGACAAGTGGGGAGAGGGGCAGGCTGGCTGAAGCGGCTACTCTGATCAGGATCCATTTCCAGCCTGGGCCTTGGAATTCCTTTGTTCCTGTCACAGGTCTCCATTTCCCTCTCGCCTTAATCCCAGCCTGCCTCACGCCCAGTAACAGAGCAGGGCAGGTAGCTATGCCAGCATGCCTCTCTATTTACAGAGCAGTCTCCACATAATAACCGCTTGTTTATATATAGTAATAACTGATGCAGCACTGAGGAGATGGTGGATTTACGCAGATTTTCACTACAAAATTACTTGTGACAAACTTAAGATCTTCTAAAGTGAACTGCTGTGAGCCGTCACCAGAAAAAGTCTCAAAGATTGGCAGATATTGATTCAGAAAATCTCGCACTCTGGGTGGCTTTTCCAAAGTACATAAAACTGTATAAAATTGTCAAAGAAGCCAGACAAAGCTAAATCTACAACATAGGCTACATGAACAATATCCCATGTAGTCCCCTCACATCCTCTGCATTCTTCATTGGGAGGGAGATGGTCATTCGTAAACACATTCCCCAAAAGTAAAGCTATCCTACAACACTTGTGCTTTTCCTGCAATGGCTGTGGTCAGGCTGCCTTAAGCCCCCTTCATAGGTCTGCCAAGAGGAGTCAGTGGTACACTGTGCAGCACTTGCAAAGCCCTCTCCCACGGCTATTAGTGACCATTCATCTGGGGAGCCTGGGAAAATGCCTCTCCAGCCTGCTGTGGCCATGGGGAAACAGGCTGGCAGGTGCTCCCTCCCCCTAAGCCCTGGCACCTGTGCAGTGGGAGGAATAAGTAACGAGCTCCGCCATGGTCTCAAACTAACTCCTGGTCCCATTATGCCAGAGTTCCCCTCCCATCTGACAGGTAGGAAGACTCTGAAATGCCAGACTAAACTATACCTGAGCTCTGCTGCACACAAAAAGATCAATATGGCTATATATCAATATGTTATCATAGTAGGTACAACACAATTGGTAATGTACTTAGGCAATTAGAAATGGCATCTTAACTGAATCCGTGTAAAATTGCTCTTCTCAGTTTTCACTCAACCCATGCACACACCATAGTGAAGTTCAAAAACAACACAGTCCTGAGGTAAAGCAATCCCGCTTCAGCATGGCATACTATCAGTGGAGGTAAAGGTGTTAAATGCAAACAAAACAATTGTTTATACTGTACAGACCGACTAAGACAGCCACGGACATGAAGAGAGCTCTGCAGAAAAACAATCCTCGCAAAGATAACCGTGACACTTTTTTTTATAGTCAAGCTCTTCTTACTCAAATATCATCTTGAATGACAAAAATGTCCTCCTCAAAGCACAGAGAACCTATTATCCACTCATTTTCAATCTGTAATTACTCTGAGAAATGTGGGTGTGTTCAACACACTTCACCAGTGAGAATGCATGAGGTCTCTCCCAAGCTCCCCTTCCCTGGACTTCCAAAGTCTAGCATGTCCATTCTGCATGTCCAGAGCCAAAATGTGTGGTGGGAAAAGTTCCCTCTGTTCATCTCTCTAAAAACATAAATAAATCACATCACTATGAGCTAATCATGAAGCCTCAAGTAGCTGGGGTAAAAAAAAAATGAAGAGGATAAGGTTTTGCAGTGGAAAGTTTGGTACTGCTGAAGAGATTTTAAAGAAATTATATAAACTTGTGTTGGCACTAAACAGTGCACACTTGTGTCCATCTCAGGTATGTTCATAGGGTGCCATAAACACAAGCAGTGTATATATAACACAGTATATATATGTTCATATAATAACCCATTGAGATAACTCTGTGAATTGTTTGGAATGTTAAAAGTTGTTGATGGCTCATTTGAAGTGCCAACAGCTGAAGTCTTACTGCTGTCTGTTGGCAGAAGCCCCTGTGATTTCACACTGGCACCAGCTCAAGTGCTGCCTCACACAAGAGCCCAAGAGCCCACAACCCCCCCTCCTAGCCGTCACACAGTTCATCTGCCTATTCTTGGCCTGGACATCAGTACAACCCCATGTGACATGTTTCGACACGCACACATTTTGTTTAGTACCCTTAATTCCACTGCTAAATAATAACATGCACATAGAGTTCCACTCCTTGCAATGGACAGCTCGACAGCCCTGTAAAAGGAATAAGTCTGCATTTGAACTGCTTGCAGAATAGACAAGCAGTAGTTAATACCCACCCAAGGTTTTGCTGGGCTTTCCCCCCTAAGCCTATAGTTTTCCCTCCCCTTTTTATGGCTCCTGCCTGCCTTGCTCACTTCTCACAGTCACTGTCTCCACCTTTATTGCTGTGCCACCTCCCTCACACAGAACAATGAAAAGACCAAGAATGTCATTATGCTCACTTAAGACCCATAATAAGAGTAGAGCACATGAACTGCATTGGCCTGTTTGAAGCGCTATACCTTTTCATGTTCACAGGCAGGAGCTTCTCAGATACGGTGTGGAATCATGTTCCACTGACTTCTTTCATTTTGGCAAAGCTGCAAGGAGCTTAATCATTTTCACATGCATATTTCACTGCTGAAATAGTGAGAGTTTTCTTGTTCACACAATGGAGTGAATTTGTATGTATGAGTGTGTGTATGTGTGTGCGCAGCCTCAGTCTGTGATCTCCATCATTAGAGAAGTCTGTCTCTCCTCAGTCTGTCATGGGGAATATGAGTCAGGCGTTTCAGTAACCGTACACTGTCAGCCTGTTCACACCTAGCCCAGGGGGAGGATGCAGCTCTAAAACACACTGTCACTCTTCTGATTCTCTCTGGTGGTGACATGTATGAGCTCCTGTGTGCATGCACATAGACACACATGTAGAACACAACCAACTGCATGTTTAATACAACTAAACATTCAAACACAAACATTATAGGAGCAGGACAGCACATAGAGGTGTAATAAAGACTGAGTGGATACTTAGATTAAGTGTGTGCAAGAGGACATTAGCGTGAGAGTTCAGAGCTGCAGCCACAGGAGAAACTTTACGAGGCTGACTGCCCTGTAATCCCACTCTCACAGTCGGGACTGCACTGCTGAGTGAGCCCAGTTTAACTGCCCTTAACTGCTACCTGTAACAAACCTGCATGTCTTACAACACGCAGCAGGAGGTTTCTCAGATGCTCACTTAAAAGTGCTTCAAAGTCAAAAGTGGGAGTGGTTGAAGGAATATGCTCATGTTAGGGGATAAAGAAAACTGACCTATTCACGTTGCTGCATTATTGATTTATCCATGATTTTCTTTGCTTGTATGGCTGACGGCAACTGTATTTGATACTATCAATTTAATTGCAAGTGCAGACAAACTCAGGTTTGGCATCCTTTATGTCAACAGGTTGTAAACAAACATTAGCCATTTTAAAGAACTTAGATCTTACATGTACAAATGTATCTCAGCTTGCCTCCATAGGTGCACACCCACAGATGCAGGATGCCAGAGTGTCTTAACTAGTTCTGTTGTTTTTCCACACACATTCCTCTCAGACAGGAATGCTGGAAGTACTTTTTGAGTTTCTCAATTCATTACCATCCTGCTCTGAGGTCCATGAATAAAAGTTTCAGTCCAATGCCAAAGTAAATCATTTCAGTTATTCTAGAAGAGATGACAGACATACCTAAGCTAAGAAAAATTCATGAGAAAATACATAAACACAGGACTACTTCGCTCTAAACCAGAGCAGCGTCAGCATCACAATAAGGTGTGTTACCTTTCACAAAAAAGGCTGAAGCAGGTGCCAGCTCCTTCCTCTGTTTGGCTTGCCTTCTGTTGTGGAGCAACTCAGTGTACTGCTTCACCCTCTGGTCCACAGCATCTCGAACCAAAGATGTAACATCCTGCAAATAGAGTACTAAATGTTTTGTTTTTTGAAAAATGGCATATTTAACTTTAAGGTGATGTATGCTTTAATTTTAATTTCATAAGTAACTTGACCGAACAACAGTGGAAAGTCTCAAGTGACAGGCAAGTGTTGCTACCCCCAAAACAACCTGGCAGAGAGGACTTGAGGGTTTTTTAAAATTAAAAAAGGTAAAAAAAAATTTTTTAAAAATCAAAGTAATCTCAGATTCTTCAGAGAACAGAGGTTATATTTCCTCATAACCACACCTCTGTAAAGGCACGCCTTTCACCCCATTTCTGTACCTCGATGTGGCCCGTAGTAAACCAGCTGGTGTCCTCTTGGCCGCCCAGGGGCAGAACATGAAGATCCACCAGCACAGCAAAGTTCCCACACTGTAAAACAAAGAAGGACAGTTGCAGGTTGCTCAGGGCCAGTGAGTGCACAGGCAACAAAGAAAATCAGTGGGAGTGATTGACGGCAAGACAAACCGCAATGACCCCCTGAGTCCTCAAACATCACCCCAAGGCCTCTCATAGCAGTCCCCTACCTCCAGTTTCTCATCTACCAATCTCTTTATAATAAAATATGGTCTTGTCTCCTCATATTTTGCACAGCATAAAAGACTATTTATTCCATAAGTTTTGCAATTCAGTCACTTTTACAGGTCACAATAGGCTGCAGAAAAAGTAATAAATAGGATTATCATGCTTTGCAAATCTACAGATCAGGGTACAGCAGAAAACTAACAAAGTTTGCAGCATGACATTAAGCAAAAAGGTACACGCTGGCACTACTGCATCTGTTTCATCTTTCTCAGGCAAGTCATATTATGGTTTACGCAGAAGTGCAAAAACTGCCCGCTGCAGAGAGCAAGTGGATATGGGTCTTCTGTGAACTTCGCCTCTCTGTGCACAAGGAAGTAATGGATGAACTAAGACCACCCACAACACGACAGAGAAGAGCAACAAACACAACTAGCGCGACCCTAAAACTCAGAATAATAATGCAGCAAAATCTCTGAAACCAACTACATGTGGTTGGAAAAACACTCCTAAAAATTCTGACACAGATTTTTAGGCATAGTTGTACAAGACTTTGTACTAATGGCAGAGGTTATTTATTTAGTAACAGTAAATGCTTTGTTCTGAGCCAGGCTGCTCCCTTGGCCTCAAGTATTGCAGACAGGATGAATAAACATTACAGCCCAGACTTGAGGGATGTTCCTCTGGCCTTGCTCTCAGGATGATGCGAGAGGATGAAATAGGAGGGTGTGTAGGGGAAGGCCCCAATTCTGAAAGCAGGTCTGCACTTCTTATTTTCATAAGGTTGTCCAACAGCTTCCTCCTTATGTTTGAAGGAAAAAAAAAATCTTAGCTCCATGACTGAAGGATAGGGTTAAAAAAAAAAAAAGATTAAAACAACTGAAGTTGGGTTGTAACTGTTCAGTCAAATGGTCCTAAAGGGATGCATACTTGCGCTGAGCAAATGAAGCCGCCAAATATTTAGAATAATTTTTTCCCCATGAGATCGTTTTCCTTTCTTGTTGTCTTTCTGTGAAACATAAATGAAGTGAAACCTCGTCCTTCCTTCTTCTTGAAAGCCAGAGGTGAAGCCTTCAACCAGAGGGGAGAGCGCCCCCATATGACTGATCACTGAATGTTTCTACTATTGTCTGATCTGGGTCGCACCCTGCACCATTTTATTTTTAAGAATCTTGTCATGCATGTAATTTCAAACTGATAACACAATGGTTGTTGCACAAAACTATACCTACACAATGAGAACAGTGCCATGGACCAGAACAAAGGTCTGTGTGATGGGACACCTTGTCCATAAGGTTACACATATGATCTGTCAATATCAGTTCATCCCTGTAGATCAGCATTCTCTTCATTTTGTAACCTTTGTCCCACACCGGTGACTGGTGGCCTCCTAAGATTACTTGTGCGTGGGAAAAGCCTAGCAACAAAGGGTCAGACCTTGTCAATCACAACACTGAGTCCTGCTAGTGGACTTGACACATGCAGAATGACTTTTTGATACACTGACCTAAGACCCCGACTCTTAAGATCTAAGAATGACTTTACAGATTCTTCTAAAAACTCTAACGCTATTCACAAAATACCAGATAATTAGCTTTTCTGTTAAAAACCTGTAGTTTTTATTCTATCAGTCATAGATAATAATGGACTAAAATCATTATTGTTATACAAAAAATATTATTGTTGCATTCTCTCCCTCTAAAAAGTGCAAACATTGGATCAATCCTCTATGGCTCAGAATTACTCCAACAAATGCAAACACTTAGAGTGCTGCAAAGTTAATTAGATACATCTCTTTGAATGAAAAGGGCAGTAAAGGGTAGCCTGGTGGAGAGGCACACCAGTGTGAATCCCACAACAGAGTTTCTGGGCCTCTGGCCGAGTATTTTGGAGCTGAAATCTAGACATTTTGCAAGACTTCGACTAACTCCCTTTTATCACATTAGAACAGCAGACAAGACTCGACTGGGAACTGGACGTTAATGATAAACAGTGGTCTGCCCCTCACACAAAAACAGCATGTGATTCTGTGGGCTGGAGAGTTTGTCAGGAATGCAAACTAATGAAATCATCCTAATGAGAACGCAATTAATTTGCCCAACAAAAGTGCCAGTTTGGTGGGGAAACAGCTTTCCTGCAAAACTGTCAATCTTTGAGTTGAGCCTGAGCTGTTTAGGTACAGATCTGAATGTTGAAAAGGACATTTGTGTTGAGTGTGGCAGATAAGACAAAAAAGGAGCCAAATCTAATTGTACACAAAGGTTCTGACTGCAATCAGATCATGTGTTCTAGATTTGTCAAATCCCAGCACAAAGAATGGCCAGTGATCTCCTGGTTGAACTATGGCATGAACTATGACCCTTGCGTATCTCCTTTAAGACCCAGCTATGGTCCCAGTCTTAGTAAGATCTCTGCAAGCGCCCTAATGGGACAGCAATATAAACTGGATGAGGCTTCATTTAGAAACATAATCTTAAAACTAAAGATTTTTTTTTAATCCTGCATGCATGAAAATAATCTTATCAGCAAATATCATATCATATCATGATTTTGAACGTGACATATTTCATAAAATTTGTGAGCAATGCTACTTTGCATAGTTGATTTGAGAGATTAAGGCAATACTGAGAGTAACTCTTGCTGTTGTTGGAAAGAAATGTTTTGATTAAGGGCCAAGGTCTGGAGGAAGTTACTTTTCATACACACTAAAGTGGGCCAGCGCTGCTTTGTTCTCTGTCTTGCACAGGCTTTTCAACTTATGAACAGAGGCTGGGGCTGCAAGAAGCGCTACTTAATACCAAATCCTTTATCTTGCTATCTTTTGTGTGCTGACACAAAGTGGATGAATAGGGCTGAGTTTTCCCTGCAGGCTAAGCTCAACCTCTCTAAGTGTCCTTGCTGCCAAAGGGATAAATATTACCTGCAAGGGGGGAAAAAAATGTTAAAACAAGACATTGGAAACAGAGGGTAAAGGGAGCCACAGTCCAAAGAACACTATGATAAAAATCCTTTTCTATTTTCTGTCTGTAAATAAACATGTCCCAACTTAAACCCACTAACAACTCCTTTTTCTTTTTCAGTCATTAGAGCTCTGGTCTATATCACTCTCAGTTCCCAAAACACTCTCCACCTTCCCTTATCTCATTCCCAGACCCAGCTCTCCATCCTCCCGCATGTGCAGCTCCAGGTTGGGCACCGGGCCCAGACTCTAGAAGCAGCCTCACCCGCCTCCCCACCTCACTGCCCTTTGCCACTGCTATCGCACAGTATAAGAACCAGACCATCTCGGACCGCTCTTAGCTCAGAGGCTAACACTAACCAGCCACAGATGTTTACACTGGGTGAGAAGGGGCAGCAGATGCGGTCTCACTCAATAAAACTTGCATCTCTCCCACTCACCCTTTGTGTCTCTTTCTTTTTCTTACTCTCTTTTTGCAATCTGCAAAGAACCCATGGGAGCTCTTCAGAACAGTGGGTGTGACAGCCTTGCTCTCAAGCTTTATTTTCCTCACTCCCAGCTCTCTTTCTCTTTACTATGAGTCACCTGGGTTTCCCCTTGGAAGGAAAAAGACAATTCTCCTAACCATTTTTTTTTTTAAAAACGGCCAGAAACTAGGCAATAAAAGTAGAGACCTGATTATTACAGAACCAAATGTTATTTAAAAAACTGTGGAGTGTTCTGTGCACAAACCTCCTTTTATTCAAATGACTGTTAGCACACCTGAGTTCTTTTTACTTGATGACAAAAAGAGCCACAACCCAGGAGTGGAATTTCAGCAGCAAGAACAGACAGGAATATCTCCAGGTAAACACAGTGCAGGCGGACACATCCAGGAGAAATTGGTGGATAGACAGAAATAACAAGCTGAGAAGTGTTTTGCCTCATTAGGATAGATGAGTTCTGCGTAACATTGTAAGTTGGCGCAGAGATGAAAGACGGCTGTTTTTTTCTTTCAAGTTCCAACACTTTCTCTTGTGAGGTTTGCAAGTGTCAAAATATTTCCAATTTGAAAATTTCCGTGATCTTGTACAGAGACATGATGTGTGGTCCTTTATGAGCTCATCTTAAAGTGACAACACTACACAGCACATAAACCTCTGACATTAAACTGCTCTGTGATACCTCAAACTTTTTATTCCTTCAAAAAAACACATCAGTGTGTGCTTCAACCTACAGCTTTACATGGTTATGGTCAGCAGTGAACGTTGCAAATAGAGTGCAGATTGCGGTACTCCGCTCCTGTAACGTCCAGGCACACAGTGAGCATGTTAGTGGATCAGTGTTTTAGCCTGCAGGCCCTTTTCAGGTCTGAGAAGTGGCAGATCACTATAAATGCTAAGACCATTCAAGAAGGAGCATACCAGCCCCTCCTGCAGCTCAGCAGACCACTGGAGGTGGGAGGGGACAGTAACATAAAACACACTGTTGAACAGCCTACTTAACATGGCAAAGTGAATCCATGAGTATTAATTATATTTGCTTTTATTATCCACATTCTCTATACAAGCCAGCAAATAAAGCCTTCAGACAGCATTACAGAAAGAAATATATTACATTTTTGTTTCACTAATTATCTAAAGTTTATTAATATACCAAAAAATAGGAGCAAAAAATAAAAAATAGCAAATGCTATTGTTTGGATTGTTCCATTCTAACGTACTTGTCTGTGGTCAGTTGGTTAAGCATGTTAGAGGCTGTGTACATTTTCTCAGGCAGAGTAACACAACAGTATCATTATGTACCCAGTGGGAAGGAACCCTCCGTGAACCTTTGGGGTTTTATTCTCCCACAACCAACCAAGGAGGGTGGGAAGGGGTGGTGGTGGCCTGCATGCAGGCATGCATATGAAACAAATAAAAGGGAGTGAATGCAATATCTGGTCAACCAGGCACACATGGCATTATAGAGGATGTGAGAGATCAGTGCAAATGTCTGCAGCCCTCATTCAAAACTCTCAATAAATGAAACATCAACAAAAAAAGAGACCAGCGGCTTTCCCTGCACTTAACAAAAACATCTGATGGGCATTATTCCTGACAGAGCAACATACTGAGGATGAACAGCCTGGCTTTTTAATAGACCGAGTTTCCTCTTCACTGTATGGTTCAATCCATTAACAAAAGGCTCTCAGGGGGGCTTTCAGACAAGATTTCCAAAAGGTGACCAAACACCAACTAGGTTTTTCTGAAGAATAAACACAAACATGACCGTATGGAGCTAGGACAATTGAAACATGTGCATCTACTCCCCTCTAGTGGACAAATATTTTATGACTAAGAAGAGGGAAAAAAGCTATTCAAACCAGCCAAATAAAAGACTACAGTACAGAATAACGTGAATGTTGTAACTGTTAGAAAATAAAGCTTAAAAAGTAACCATGAATTTAATTTTCCACAAATATGTAACAGTTTTCAGTGTCATAACAACTGATGCCACTTGCAAAAAGTAACTGCTGGACAGTTTTATGGTATCACACCCAAACATATTTAACATGCCAAAAGGCTTGAGCAGAATGCAGATTGTGCTTATAATTCAGTATTCTGTGTGGACTTCAGGTTAGCTTAAACATTTTATGAAGTCAAGAATCCTTGTTATTAAAACAAAGCGCACATAAAGAGCTTATTTGCTTAAGCACAAAAAGGTTTCCGAAATATTATAAAATCATGTTCAGAAGGGAGTGACATACAATTAACATTAGACTGACATTACTTTCTGTAAGGCCACTCTCCTCTCCAATGTCCATTTGTGCCTGAACAAAAAATAAATAGACATGTGTATGGTTGTTTTAACTCTCATATGGATAGACAATTATACTGAAATATAAAAAAGTTGTGGTTTTATTGTCTTTGAGCATCAACACAGTATACAGTATGTACTGCATACTGGTAGTGCAATGCTACTATATGATTTTACACAAGTAGCACAACATCAGGGCTTTTTTCATACTGCAGATTGTGGAATTATTCACATACTACATTTGGTGTAGGGCTGAGCAGTTAATCGAAACTTAATTGAAACTGACATTCAGAACTAATAATCTATGTAATCTGTCCTGTCAGTTATTTTTCTTCTTTAGGATATTCATTAAATGACAACATATAGATAAGATATGTGTGCCTCCTTTCACTTATTTTATGTGCTCTTTTATTAGAAAATATCCCAGTTTCAATAGCTGATTATATGTGCAGCAAAAACCTTGTAAGTGATCTATGAGGGCAAAAAATAACACTATAATCAAATAATGACTCATTAGTCGTAATGGAGATAACTCGTTCAATCAAACGTGATATTAATTTGAGGTCATATTGCCAAGTGCTAATATGATGTACTTTTTTTTTTTAAACAAAAACAAAAAAAACTGTACATAGCAGTGCTGTGGTATGTAATAGTAAGCAGCTTTGAAAACAGCAATAGCCTCCAGCCTGACTCTCCTTTTAACTCTCATGTGAAACAGTTCAGAGTCAGCTTTCTTTAATTTGTGTAGTATCGGAAAAAGTAGAAACATCCTGACTCAAGAGGATGCAAAAATATTAATCCATGCCTTTGTTACCTCTAGGCTAGATTATTGTAATGCATTATTTTCTTGCTGTAAAAAAAATTGTGTTTAAAAACTTCCAGCCAGAATGGTCCAAAATGCTGCAGTATGAGTACTAACTAGAACTGGGTAGAGAGATCACATGACAAGCCTTTAACCTCCTAGTTATGCTGCTGTAGGCCTAGACTGCTGGAGGTACTCCTATTGTGCACTGAGCATCTTCATCCTGTTTCTCTTATCTCAGTTACAGATCATCCTGAATAATTGACTAATATTAACACTGTCCATCTACTGTAGCCTCTCCCCCATCTCCCTTCTCCTTCTGCTGGTCCTGGTGATGTTCTACAACGCCTCTCTGTCTGCTGTTCAGACCACATGTAAAAACAAAAACTGCAATTCAGGCAGCAAGACTAAAACAAGGACTGACTGCAATGATCATTAACAACATGTGGTGTAATTCTGCACATTACTATTCGGTATCTCTATACCTGGATACAGAACTGCTATCTGCGAATTTCTGTCCTTGTTTACTACAAATGTTTATTTGTTGATGTTGCCTGTAACACCATCAGTTCAGCTGGTACCAGGCAGCTCACATTACACCCTGACCTGTGCGTGTGTCTGCCTGCCTGCATGCATGCATACATACATAAAAACCCATACATTCTGGATGTAACATGCCCATTTAACACTGGATGGTGAATGCGCGTGTCATGTACATATACATATATATATATATATATATACATACATACACACATACATACATATATATATAATATATATGTATACACA
>JBAMYA010000007.1:15140224-15158570 GCA_037176975.1 Arrhamphus sclerolepis
TAATTTTTAGAAGTAAGCATTTTTATAAACTGTCACCTCAGCTTCCATATATTGTTTTGCTGTTGTTGCTTTTTTTAATCATTTGTATGACAATTTTACGTTATGGGAATTCTTTAGTGAATTATAGATATTAAACGTGACTAATGATCATAAAAACATACAATGCTTACTTGACAAATAGATTACAATACTGCAGTGAAATATGAATTTTATTCGTGCTTACCTTAATGGCAAATTTTTGGGGAGCCATTGCTCAACAGTTGTCAAATTTCCCCTGAAACAAACAGTCAAGGACAAAACAGTAAAAACAAAAGTTAATATGGCAACTCAACCTCCTGAGTTCACTAACAGCCGTTTTATCAGTCACTTGGCTTTAGATTACAGAGCATTTTATTTACCTCTTGAAGCAATAACTTTCTCTACTGAACACTCATTTTATGCCAATGACAGTTATGAATTATTATACATTGTAATGCTCCCCTACTGATTAACATTTTTAAACACGAACATAGAACATTCACTCGTTTACAGCTGTGGCCAAATGTTTTGGCAGTGATACAAATTGTGTGTTTAATGTTGCTTTCTGCTTCAGACTTTGTGGCGGTGAGTCACATTGTTTCCCAACTGTTGTGTAAAGCAAACAGATATACTTAAATATATTGCAACAAGCTTCATTGTGTGTGTGTGTGTGTTTTTAAATCACAAAAACACAATTTTAGCTGTATTTTGATCCTGGCACAACATGATCAACAAACATCTTTTCAGCAATACAGTAATCAGCACACAAATACAAGTAGGTACAAATAAGCTGAAAAATCCTCTATTGTTTTGACTGTATAAGAGTAGATTGTTTGAAATAAATAAATAAATGAATAATAATGTAATCAAGAGGGCATTCCTTCTGGTATTAGAGATGGCTATTTCCAAAGAAATATGTGAAGCCATTATTGTTTTGCATCAAATGGCCTCACATGCAAAGCAACTGCTGCTACAATATTGAACCTAAAAGAACCATTCATCACATTATCAAGAAATTCACACAAAGGGGTTCAGCTGAATTGAAGAAAACCTCATGATGCCCAAGAAATGCCAGGACCATTTATTTGCAGGGATTCATCCAAGGAATTGTGTCACAACCAGTACAAAGCTTGCTCAACTATGGCAGCTTGTGTGTGTGGATCTGCACACACAGTGGGGCAAAGGAAAATACCCTGATGTCAAGACGGACCGCCAAGAAGACACGTTTTTCCAAGAAAAGCATCTGGGACCGACTAAAAGTTCTGCAGGAAATAGAAATTTGAGAGCACAAAACTGGTGTAAAGTTATTAACACGAATGAAAGCCCCTTCCAGCTTCTTGGGAAATCTGGAAAACTGACTGTCTTCAGAAGTCTACAAGGGTGCTGTATCATATTTCAACAGTGAAACATCCAGCAACCACCCATGACTGCCTTTTGAAGAAGAAGAAGACAAAAAAAAAAAAAAAAGGATACACAGCCAGAAAATCGCCAAATCTTACTTTTATCATGAACTTGTGGACAGTTCCCAAGTAATTAGTGAACAAGCAGAAAATAAGAAAACTCTGATCAACCAGAGTGATCAAAGATTACATGTAATACAAATACCAACTCAGGGCACTAATACAGCAAGACTGGACCTACATCAGTCAGGAATTGGCCCAGGAATGTATATACAACATGAACTTCAAACGTTTTGAAGAACAGTCTACTCTGTAAACTTTAAGGCAAAGAACTGTTTTGTCTTCGGGACTTATAAAATGCTAATAAATGTCCTTCGGGTTACAATGCAAACTAATCTAAGAATGTTGCAGCAGCAAAGTCTGCAAATACCATAATTTATAACACTGCCAAAACTGAATTCTGAAATGTATGCAGTCTGTTTCAGTTCCGCTATTTAAATGAACACAATCGTGTATCTTATTGGTTAAGTTCATTTTACATTTTTCATGCGAGAAATGATCAGAGCTTATAGTTCCAACGTTCAACCAGTTCATAAAAGACGCGACACTGACAAGAGTATTAACAAATGCGTTGGACATTGTTTTGTTTAAGTTTGCAATAAATGCGAGTTTGACCTACCGCCAAAAGGTTTGAACCGAACATTTGAAACGCCCATGAGGCGGCTGGATATGACGTCATTTCCATTTGTAGTCCAACATCTGCAAAGAACGCGGAAGACGCTTTATTCGTATATATTTAAACGGGAATGGGTTTAACTCTAAAATATAGATTCGTGTGTTCTTGTTACTTTTGTGGTTGTTTTATTATTTTATAAAGCGAAGTAGAGAATGTAGTTTGTAGTTTAAATGCGGAGCGTCGCTTAGCATAGGGCCTTGGTGAGTCTATGGCGCTGCACAACGCTAACCGCTACCATGGAAACAAGCTGTCTCTGTAAAGCCTGTTTTAATCTCTACTTTATTTGTCATCGAATTATGCATTGGTTTCTGTTTTTTTCCTGTAGCATGTTTGTTTATCATTAGCTCGTTTTAATAATTTATAATCAATTACAATAAAGTGCACCCCAAATATTTTTGTTTTTACTTTTGATCAGGCAATGTTAGAAATTACTATACCTGTTGCCGAAAGCTGATAAAGTGCTGAAGCAGCAATGGTACGTTATGTTATCACTTAAACTTACATCATAAGACGTACAGATATTCACTTGATTACTATCGCTGCTCGTAAAAGTAATTTTATTATAATGATTATGTGAGTTTTAGTATCGTCCAGTGTATAAGCTGGCATTGTGTCTGCATCGCAACGTCATTTGTAATCTGCTCCGGTGATGTCTCGACTAGTGAAGAAATCTCCATCGGTCTGTACGGATTTACCACTGAATAACACCGATATCTGCAACAAGCTTCGTCTGATGAGGGAGCTTCTTAGCTCGTGTTACGGTCCAACAGCAAGACTCAAACAAGTTCACAATAACATCGGGGGCCACGTGACCACCACCTCCACCTCCTCGGTTCTCCTTCCAGCCATTTACTCGTCTCAGCCCTTCATCAGTCTGATCAAAGCCTCCATCCTGAACCACGTCTCCCGCTTCAGCGACTGTGGTTTGTTCGCTGCCATTTTTTGTTTGTCTCTCCTTGAGCTCGTAAAGCAGTCTGGACTCAGATTAAATGTGGCCACCAGAGTGAACAAACACCTGCTGGCTGTGTGCACTAGTTACCTGCAACGGGATGACTGTGCCTGTCAGGTGAAGCTCGACTTCTGCAGCAGCCAGAACTTGATCACACTGGCGCGCAGTATTATCTCCTGCAAACCAGCATGTGTTCTTACAGAGCAGGAGAAATCCCATATCAGTAAGATGGCTGTGCGGGCCTTCTTGATGACTATTCCCTGTAACACCCCAGGCAGGGTCAGCCTTGGCAAAATAGTGACTGTTACAGTTGAGGGCCATTCAGTACTAGACTCTGCAGTGTTTCCAGGCTTACTCGTGGACATGCCTGAAGGATTTGATCTAATCAAGGTAGACAATAAAATGCAAATGGTACTATTCAGTGCATCTCTTGCTGGGGACCTGTCTGAACTTGGTGATGGTATAATTGAGATGCCTCAACATCTGGACACTGACACACAGATTCTGGATCAGTTGCTTGAGCTTGGTAAACAGGTGGTTAAAGATGAAGTGGGATTATTTGTCTGCCAAAAGGTTATCCACCCAGTCCTGCAGCAATACTTGAGAAGTCATGGTGTCATTGTGTTGGAGAGACTTGGTATTGCTCTCATGGAGCCACTTAGTGAAATGACAGGTAAAGTCTTACTTCAGCAAATAAAGTTCATGCAACTACCAATTAAACAAAGAATTTTATTTTTCAAGTTGAAGGCTTGCACTGCACCAGAGTTTATCATTACACATTCTAGATATGGCTATCTTATTCAGTATGCATACATATCAGTGTGTAATACGCGGGCAGAATATACCTATCATTCTATGTTTTGAGATTATAGTGTTGTTTATGTGCTTTGTCAAGTAGGCGCCCATCCTGTGGCTACTTTACATACCTCAATCCCGCCAACAGCCTATGGGAAAGCAAAGGATCTAAATATTAGGCAGTTTGGATCGAAGACCATGCTGCATTTACTTCCTCTTGGGGAGTCATCCATCTGCACCATGATCCTCTGTCACAGGAACGAGACGATGTTAAATGAACTCAAGGTAAGATGAAGTAGGTGGTGGAGCGGTACTGTTAGCTTTGGGAGGAAATTTAGTTGGATAAAGTCACTTTTATTTGAATTGTTTAAAAGTGTAAATGCTTAAAAGTTGTTTTTTTTTTAAATAAATAAAGAACAAGTGCTTTTACACACATCAGCTTAAAATATTGGGTAAAGTACCTAATGTGACTTTCCACTTTGTCTCAATTCTTAAGGTGGTGTGCCAGAGAGCCGAGCATGTACTAAGGCTCACCCTAAGGGAACCATGTGCTTTACTTGGAGGCGGCTGTACTGAGACCCACTTGGCTGCTTATGTCAGACATAAGGTCAGATCCTGGATTTAGTCTTCAAACTAGTACTGTTTTATTATTTGTTTTACACTATCATTTCAAAAAGCTAATGATAGCATGTCACAACTGTATCTTTTTACCAATTGCAGAGCAAGCAAAACGTATCAGAGACCACATCAGCATTAGGATGCTCAGAGACAGAGTACCGTCTTGGGGTGGACTCATTCTGCCGCTCTCTAGAGTCTGTGGCCAGATCACTGGAGCACGATGGTGGGGCATCTGCAGTCGACCTGACTCATGCTCACCACTGGACTATCCCTTCAGATGTCACAAAACAACACATGGAGCATAGCATGGGTTTCTGTGGCTGTGGACTGGTGGAAAGTTGTCCAAGTAATAAGTGGACTTATCTAAACACTGAACACACAGACATCTGTCCTGCACCCCTGTGTAGAGACACCCTGGTGCAGCCGAGTGTGTTGGACTCCTTTACAGCTAAAGTCAATGCATTACAAGTTGCTGTGGAGACTGCCAATCTTGCTCTGGATATAAGATATGTTATTCAAGATGTGAACTAACAAAATGGATATTTTCTCCCTTGTGAGATTCAGGTTTGTCATGATTAAAATGAGGTTTGTTGCAGTTTTAGATATTTAAAAACAGTAAACAGTAGCAATGTTATCTCATTTTTATTATTAAAAATCAAGATTGAATGAAGAAATTGCATCATCAAATCTTACAAAATGTAACCAACAACAAAATCCACAACAGCAATGCGTTCTCTCCTGTTTACGAAGGTCTAAACATTTACTCCCTAAAAACACTGACACTCGTTTTTGTTAATAATGTTCATTAATCTTACACATTCAAATTTTGAAATCCTTAGAAGAAGAAGAAAAAAAACAAGAACTCTGCAACATGAAATTAGTCCTGGGTGCCAAATAATATCCAGTATATGCTGTTTTCCAGAGCTATTATGTATTATAGTATACTATTAGCAGAGCAAATTGAACTTAAGTATATCCTTACAGAGTCTTAAAATAAAAAAATATATATATTTGTTTTAGTTGCATCATAAAGCTAAATGCAAATGTTGAAACATTTTTTTTAGGAAGATAGGTATAAACATAAAGGAAAATGCATAAGAATATGATAAAGGCTGTCCTATGCTCAGTCTTTTATTATGATGTAATTTTTACACACACTTCAGACCTCCACTTTTGAAGCCACTCTATGTAGCAATATGATTTCTTACCACATGGAGGCAGTATATTACAAGCGTTCATGTGTAAGGTTAGTGTCTAGTGTCAGATATAACGAAGTGCACCTCTAGTAGGACAAAGTGGTATTAGATGACATACCCAACCATCCCAGTTCATGAGCACAGTATTGCCTGAGGATCTTTTGCCCAAAAGGCAGAGCTGTGCGCCCCCATGTGGTCAGATGTGTTATTACTACATGGAGTGACTTTAAACACATTCCACGTATGGTTTTACACTCAACATTTGCCACCAACCACATTAATTCTGCCCATTATATATGAAAAGTTTTAATTAGTATCTCCAACAGTAATATATGAAAGGTTTCAATTTAGTCATCAAGTTGTAAAAGATTAGCTGCCTTTTTCATTGCTAACTTCCTTCTTAAACTGGCTTAGTAATCACTATTTGAACCATTCAAGTAATGTTTCTGAATTAAATGCCTCAACACCATACACTGGAAAATGCTTTTAATTTTGTTTTTTCCTGTTTCCTATGATTGGACTTTTATCTGAATCCCAAATAGACAAACACAAAGTGCTTAAATTGATGAAAAAATAAAAAAAAAACAATTATAATTGTCTTCTGTCTTTGAAAATGAACCTCCTTTACCATTTCACAGTACTGAAGGACAAAGCAGGTGAGCCCCTAAAGTAATAACTTCAACAAAGGCTAACTGATGTTAAAGGTTTATGGCATGTTATCAACACAGATAAAATGTGTGACGGTTTTGCACAATACGACAACTGACTGCAGTTAAGATCATAAGAGTTTCTGGTGCAGTACAATGAATGTCATTTCAGTTTAAAACTGCAGCCGATGTGCAGATTCCTGCACTCCTCTCCTGCAGTTGGTTAGATTACTGTCTGCACCAACAGTGTGACAAGAGATTGCTTTCTCTCTCAGAAGATGAATGGAATCAAAGCCTTTCGAAACTTGGGGTATTCTTTGAAGCTCTCTTGGTAAAACCTATAAGAGAGGAGTAGAGGGTAACAAATGCCAAGGTTTCTGAACTGATCAACTCTCCTTAGACATAGTTACATCTTGGGTACCTGTGGTGGTAATGGGCTCTTGGTCCAATGAAGCAGAGGCTAAAAACTGCAAATGAGAGTGTTGGAAGGGACCACGTTGCTACGGCATAGCCAAACCACTCCACAATCTCTCCTAGGTAGTTGGCACCAGACACAAATTCAAACAGGCCTCCTGCAGGGGATTAAGAAGAGTACATGTCACTACAAGCACTCACAGATATAGTTTATTTAAATATACTCTGCGGCATACCTTTAGGAATCTTGTAGACTACTTCCTTTGTTTTTCTCAGGTTACGCAGTATATAGTCGCTGTGTATATTGATGGCCATTCCGATGTAAAACAGCATTAAGCCTATAAGATATTTATTTTTTTGTATTGTTGAGGTTAACTTGTTCAGTATAAATAGGTGAAGTATGTATAAAGAAAGACTTCAGGTTTCATGTCATATTCAAAGAACAAAAAAAGAGTTTAAAAAATAAGCAATAAGTAGTGTGCTTACCTATATTGTAGCGATAGCCAGCTAACCATTCATCATCAAACTGAGCACAATGTATAAGGTAGTGGCCCTGCAGGAAACCATTCAGCAAGCAGAAGAAACCTGCCGCCGCCATCACACTCAGTGGGAAAGGCTGTCCTCGGGTCAGCAATGCAAAGACAAATGTCCTGCAATTTGTCAACAAATAGCAGAGTTTGGAGAAAAAAAATGTGTGGCCGACAAAGCTACATGCAGGGCGGGGTTATAATAATAATAGTACATGTATGTGTGTATGTGTGTGTGTACATATAAATATATATATATATGTATATGCACAAGGTTCAAATCTGTGGTTTTTAAATATTTTTTCCTAAAAGAAAGCTTCAAGTGGTGGAACAATTCAGTATTAAACTAATACAGACTATATTCTTGTATTGAATGCTATGACATTCATGTTGAGTAAATAATTACTGTAAATACTGTAAACTGTCGTTGTTTGTCTTACTCCAAACAGGCTGATAGTAGAGAGGATTATGTAGTAAGTTGACTCAAAGAAAAAAAAAAGTGTGTTGAAAATTCAGTTTTCTCATTCATGTAGTGTGAACTAAAGTAACCCTGGAAAATGCAGCTCCAAAAACAGTGATTGATGGTGAACATGCAGTTTCAGAAAATTTTAAGCATTTGCTTCTGCTCTTACCGTTGAAAGTAGTGCAGGCAAAAGGTCCTTAGCAAGAGATACTTCCCCAAACTGGAGGATTTGTGCGACGAGAGCATTAAAAGTAAGGGGATAAGGAGAGCTGGCATCTCCTGGAGGAACCAGGCCAATCTGGCAGGTACTGTTCTGGCAGCAGCCGTGTGTGTCATGTGGCGTCCATAGCTGGTCTGCGCCTTCTTATGATAAACCAGGTGCCCAAGTCCCATCAGGATCACCCCGCAGCTGAAATAGTTGACCACATTCTCATAGCAGTGCATCTTGCAGGTCTGCGCCCTCCCCCGTTTTGTGAACGTTGCAAATAATTGAAGCGTTCCTTTCCAATTATGAACTAATCTTTAGCATCTGTATTGGAGCTAAATGGATGGAAACAGTCTGAGTCTCCACCCAAAGTTAAGAAAGAGGTATTTCAGCCTGTTGAAACAAGAAAGTGTTGCTTTTTCCACAGCTTACATACAAATATTGGCATCAGCTAGGTCATGATTACCCAATCGTGTTTTGAATGCAAATTTACATTTCCCCACAGACAATAGCTGTGAGAGAATACTTTTGGTAGGAGTGAAATAGTCTCTACTCTAAAATCCACTCTTATCCATCCTGTTTAAAGAAAACAAAGCATTATATGGAGCAATGTCCTGGTATGTAAGCCTCGCATGAACACATTTTTTGGAAAAGTGAAGGGTAAAGTACTGACTTTAAATCACTTTTTTCTTTTTTTATATCCTCCTCACCCAGTGGGTTTAGGGAACTTGACTAAGCTCTAAGCATAAAATCCTGAGACAAATTCCTGCTTACATACTTCTGTAAAACTTCAGTTCACTTGTTTGCGGCTTGAAATGTTTAACCCTGTGTCCTTTAAAGGGCTAAGTAAAATAATGTGATCTTAAGATTTAAGCCAACAGCTGTGGCTCTTGAGAACAGCAATCTGTTCTTCCTGATCTCAGAACTGCATTGTTTATACCAAGAACCAATAAAGTCTGTTTGGCATATTAGTTTTTTTTTTTGTTTTGTTTTTTTAAATGAAGCAATAAAGCTCATCTCAAGTAAAATGATCTCTAGTAGCTCCAAACAAGTATGGGAACATTATCAGGGGTACTGAGCAAAAGGTAATGGTGTATTAGAAGTGTCCCACAGGGAATCATACACTTGTGATGTTCAGTATGTCCTTAAACTGTTTCATTGTTGTTTATTCAGTCAGTATTTAAGTTGTGGTTGACAAAGTGACAACTGTACCTCCACATTTAACATTTCAATAGCATCAAAATGCTCAAAATTTACCACAATGCTGAATCACGACCTTTTCTGAAGGTGTTTCTACCAAAACTGAACATTAAATGACTTGAGTGATGTGCGCATGTTGCTGTTCCTCATGTTTATTAGGACACTTGGCTCCCTCTGCTGGTCATGTTTGATATTAACATCTCCTGACTGAACTAACCAGAGAGGCTTTTTTTTTTTTTCTCCTGGATGATTCGTACCATTCATGTTCCACTTCACTGTAACTTACCACCACGTTTGATGGTTTGTATGATGGAAAAATTGCATTCCTTAAAATAACTTCAACGATGCAATACAAGTATATATCTCAAAATGGCTGTGTTGATTTTATGGTATGGCTGTTTACTTAATTTTGTTTTATGCTTCTACATGTAGGTTTTCAATGAGCCCTGTTATTCCTTTTGCTTTTGTAACATGCAAATGTCTCTGCTGTGGGACTAAAAATATTATCTTGTCTAACTGCTGCAGTGCTAGATATAATAAGCAATTTACTGAAACTTGGATATATTGTCCATTGTCAAACAAATTGAAATGCATACAAAAAAAGTAGTTGTATGAATGACTGTAAATACCAGAAGAACAAGACACCAGAGCAGACATGCTTTTCAGCACATTTTACTTCTTTTGTAACATGAATCCTCAGCTTTTTCTGAAGAGCCTTTAGGGATGCTTTGTCAGTGAAACCTGAGATTAAAAAAAACTCCATTTAGGGAGTATTTAAGCAGTATATTTTAGGTTTATGACGTGTAAGTTCCAATTATCTAACCAAGAAAACAAGAAAAAAAAAAATACAAAATCCTTTCCTAAAAAACAAAAACATTCATAAACAGATAAATGAACAGTGTTGAGGTTTAGCCTTTTTCTCCTTTTACAGGAATGAGGTGATGTATGACACAACAGAACGCCACTCCCTGCTGGAGAAAGGAAATAACAGTTGGTGTCATTTTAGACCGACAGACACCGTAAACTGGTCACACACTCTTGGTATTCTGGATGAGGCAGAGACAAAGTCGGGCTGTTTGCAACGGGGGGACAGACAAAAGAAAAGAAAAACCTAAACACACACATTCTAAAATAAGACTGAAAGTGAGAATACGCTTTATATGCAAATGTGCAAGAGTGATCAAAGGCACAATAGCACAGTGTATCATGCTTTGCTAATTTCCCTCAAATTAGCATCAGAGGTCAAGTGAGCCTGGAGATTCATGTTTTCATCTGTGCCCACTTAGATCAACCAGGATTTGTAACTTTATGCAAAGCGTGATGCTTCTAACAGTGCCAGGAGGGAGGGCCTCACGGTAGAGGCCCGATTTCTACTAGGAAATACTTGACTTTGGTGGCAAAATCAGAGATGAGTAACATTCAAATCTCACATGACAGAACAGCTGACACTGTGTGTGACCCATAATCAGATTTTCACCGAAAGTCTACACAGCTACAAAGAATCATTAGGCTTTTTTTTCCCTCCATTCAGACACTTTTCTTAACAGTGAATCCCATGTGATCCTGTGCTTTAAGTTACAATAAGCAAATGTCAATGGTGTTTCATATTCATTGAATAAATCCAAAATATAGAAGGGAACATCTGTCCATGTCTTGGGTAAATTCTATCGGAAAGCATTAGGTCATTGTGCTGACTTCAGTTACTTGAAGCATCTATTAACTGTTTATCCTACTGTGAGTTCTCTAATTGATATTCCTACTGCATGGAGAAATGTTTTCATGAATTCTCAAACTTGAAACCAAATCTAAGGATGAAAAAAAAAGTCTTCTTCAAAATGTTTTGGCATTATTCAATCAAAACAAACAATAAGAGCTGTAAAATGACAGCATACAGCACAGATATTCAAATAATTCAAGAAGATAGGCTTAGAATTTCCTGCTTTGCCACTTATTTTAGACCAAAATCAATAATTTACCATTCTGATAGAACTGATAATGTAACAGAAGATGTTTTCTACAAATCTACAAAAAAGTAAAACAAGATCAGTGTGACACACAATCATCTATTGGTCAAAACATATTGAGAGCTTTAGCTCTGAAGTGATAAAGCTGTGTTTTCAAATCTATGCACCAATTCAGTAAATATTATCAAATCCAATAAAATGGATTATTTTAAAAATCAAAAAGGAATAACATGAATAAACAAATCTAATGATTATAATGTTTTTGGTTTGCACAATAGGAAGTTAATGAACCTTGTTGGGTGCAGCCCTTTGTTTACAACTACAATATATGCTGAGCCCTGGGAGCTATTACCTTTGAGACATTATTCACGGTTTAAGTCGCAGTCAAAAAGACTCATTTCATTTTCATCTGGCAACATCAGAATATTCTCCATTTATATCTGCAGTTTTATTTTAATTCCTTTTCTGATGCAAATTACAAGAGAACAGATTAAGTCCAAATATATATTGCATTAGTATAACTCAAACACTATGTGTTGTTAGGAAAACAAAAAGAGACTATTAGGACATCTACAATCTTTGCAAAATCCCATATAAGATCCTCCCCATCCCCCAAAGCTTATTCCAAGCCAAATGAAATCAACTAATCTCAAGTCCTCTAACAATTGTTGTTCTACTTAATCTTAAAACTGCACTTCAACCATAAGCTCTTAGGGACACTTCAAACTGAAAGCAGGGTAGAGAAGAGCAGAGAGAGACTGAAAGAACTGTATTGGCTTTGAATGTCTCTGTCCTTCCTGCAAATTGTGGGCGTAACTGGGGGTAAGGTAGGGAGAATGGGACAGGTTATGGCGGTAGATATTAAGGGCAGAGTGGTGGCGTTGCAGTGGCTCCCGTAACAGTTGACCTCAATGAACAATGAGAGCTCCAGCAGCATAACTCACGGAGCTGTCCTGCCAGTTCCTGCACTGGCTTGACTGGGCGTAGTTCAGGAAAGAGAAGTTCATTTCTAAACCAGCCTTCCTAAGCTCAGCCACAGCCTGTAAAACAGTAATATTGCGTCAGTCACCAATTAACATCATCTGGCATTCCCACAGATAAACATACAAGCAATAAGAACAATTTGAAGATATCTTGAAAGGAGTTGAGGTTTCCCGTCTTCACAAGTAAAAACCACCCAAAGTAACTTTAGACTCCTGTACCGGTCATCTCTTGTGAAAACTGGATACCACTTTACGACACACAGGGACAATAATGGATCTAGCTCACAGAGCTACCGCTGACACTGATATTCCACGAACTGACCAGCACACCAAGATTGACAAATTTGAGATTTCAGTTCAGTTTGCCTCCATCATCATTACTCAAGAAAGTAATTACGGAAGAGAAAACAAGAGAGTGCATGAGCAAGAAACAGAACAAAGGTAAATCTTTGACAGTGTTGTAAAAGACACTTAACCTCCATGCCAACAGGGGACAAAAGAAAAAAAGTTACTTTGCGCTGCTTTATTGACTCCTAATTTGAAGTAATACCCACTTGAAACAAGAATAAGAGGGTGATGATTTAAAAGTCTGGACATTGACACTTTAATTTAGCTCGTTTGTTGAGTAACAGGTTATGTTATAACTAAACAATCACCGAGTAACTTTTGTAATTCTTAGCTCAGTTGGTCTTATATACGCAGAGATTAAGTCACTTTTACAATACTGTCCCAAGATTTCCATTTGTCTCTTGCTCTGTCACTGATTTTCTTTTGTCATTACTTTCTCGAGTGTCTTAGGTACTTTAATCATTTTAAAGTTTTTTGTAGCTGGCCTTCCCCAAAGGTAGGGACGGCAGATGGCAAGAGCTACACGACGCCTCCTAACAATATTAAAATATTCCTCTGAATTAAACTGGAAAATATAAATATGAACAAAAGTAACTGTCATAACAATCCTAATTATCAGCTGCTGGTGATAACTCTGACTTTTACTTATTCACCTTTAATCTACATCACACAGGTAAATATTCCAAGAATAGGCTAAGTGGAAACATAAAATCGATCTCATCATTATTATCTACAGTAACAGTGGGGTATAAAAACAGAGGTGACATGTATGGGAATCAAAAAATGTACTAGTTAAAAGGGAGGTAAACTGAAAACAGGAGTGATAAAGTGTTGTGTGATTTGACCAGTTTAATTTGTGGGTATCCGTTTCATTAAAACAGTGGTGATGGTTATGTTTTATCATTTACAACACAAAGTCTCCAGTTATTTCAAGGAAGAGGGCTCAAAGGTGAAAACCCAAGTCATGAACATGTATGCAAATTAAAAATATAAGTAATGAAAAATAGTGCTGGATTTTCAGTTAATTTGAGGAACATCACTGAAATTTAAAACGGTGTTCCGAAAATCACCGCTCACACACCGTTCTATTTCATCATTAAAACATCCGTCACTCATTTTATTTTCTAACATACGTACTAACATTTTATTTTCTAACATACATACCTCACCTTGCATTGCACAATCCCTCACAAACTGCTCTGCCGTGCAATGAGAACATGTTGCTGTCTCTCTGTATGTTGCCAATCAAATCTTTCAAACACTTCACATATGCCCCACCGCCCGCGCCTAATTTTTCATAGTTTAGCTGATGTAGATAATGGTGTGTAACCCGTTTTGTGTACTCAGCGACTTTTAAAACTGAAAGACGACGAGGAAGACTTCTACAAAAGAGTACCGGACAGAAGAATCGGTGCATGGACTTCATTTACAAGTAAGGGTAAGACCTTAACAATTTTAAATGAAATGTGTGTCAAGTGGGCTACAGTTTGTATGTGTAAAGAATACTGATATGAGATATGATACATAACCCGTTAACTGTGGCCGATCAAATGGTGAATAATCTATTCTGTAGGGTTCATATATATGTAAAAGTGATTCTGATGAAGTCATTGCCTCACCAGCCATGAACCTCACTTCACGTCACTGATTCATTTCTATCTTTACGAATATATTTTCTGAGTTAAAATCCTTGACTTCTGTCAGTTTCTTAAGTTGAGATGCTTGCCATAGTTTTTTTTTTATTTTTACCTCTAACTCAACAGGATGACTGACCAAAGATAGTTTTGCATTTTGCTGCCAAACAGTTTCCACTAACTACTCCTCATGTTTTCTTTCTACGGTGGAAACAGAAATAAGGTTCTGCGTTGATTTGCATGGCTGCAAAATGAACATCTCTATGGAGTCCATGACCTCCAGTGACCAACCAATCACATTCGAACATAAAGGTTCATCCCTCGTGTTTTTCCAGTTTGCCTCCATTTTACCTACCACTTTTTTTCATATTTCATTTTTAATACTTTCACCTATCACAAAAAAAAACAAAAAAACTTTTTTAAGCTAGAAAATAATCTGCTTCTGTTGAGTTCTATTTGAAACCACAGACTTGAATTTTAGAGGCTGGAGACACACACCATCAGATTTTTTTTTTTTCCCCTTTTTCCACTAAATCATCCGCTAAAACACACAACTGAACATTACATGGCTCTCTAGGGCTGGGGATACTTAGGCAGCAGTCAGCATACATCATCATGCCTAGTCTTCAATCGTACTCACATTTAGCAGCACTCCAATTGGATGACGACCACAGATGGTGTTGCGGTACTTTTTCAAGTAGTTAGTGAACGACATGGGATCCAGCTGCTCTATAATGCCCATCCCCTGTGAAACATGAGGAGACACTGAACCAAAGGTCATAAAACATGCCAACACATTCCACAAGCAAAGGCCATTATTGTTAACATATGTATTTTGTATAATCTTTTTTGATTTTGAAGGCATAAATTTGTACTCATCCCAGCAAAAAAGACAACTCACATGGAGTTAAAAACAGTAGTTATACGAACAAGATCACCTAAAAAGTGATCTACAGTGCATCCGTGAGTATTCAGCTGGCTTCACTTTGTCCACATTTCGTTATATCACAGCCTTATTCCAAAAATGGATTAATTTTTTTTTCCTAAAGACCCTATAGTGTCTGTCAGAACACCAACATTCCTCCATGGAGAGAGGACAACGTTCCAGAAGGACAAGCATCTCTGTTACAAGTCACACTGACAGTATGTAAGGAATTCAATTCATTTACAACAACATTCCTCTTTGCAAAAGGTACATGGCAGCCCGCCTGGATTTTGCCAAAAGGCACCTGAAGGACTCTAAGACCGTGAGACATGACATTCTCTGGTCTGATGAGACAAAGATTGAACTCTTTGGCATGAACGTCAGGCGTCATGTTTGGAATCTGAGCTTGAGCGGTTCTGCAAAGAGGAATGGACAAAACTGCCCAAAGATAGATCTGCCAAGCTTGTAGCATCATATTCAAGAAGACATGAGGCTGTAATTGCTGCCAAAGGTGCATTAACAAAGTATTGAGCTAAGGCTGTGAATACTTATTTATGTGTGACTTAAGGTCCTTATTTGTTTGTTTTTTTTGTTTTTTTATAAATTTGCAAATATTTCAACAACAACAAAAATTTTGCACATTATCATTAAAAATAATTCATCATCAAAATTGAATTTCATCCATTTTGGAATAAGGCTGTAACATAAAATGTAGACAAAATGAAGCGCTGTGAATACTTTCGTGATGCACTGTAATTCTACAGGAGTCAATCCTCGATGTTGTGTGTTCAATAAAACATTTTTCATCTCTACTTTTCAGTCATGAAAATAGATAACTGTTGACTGTATGTCAGGAATTCAATCCATTTCCAACAACACTTTTAAGTATTATAAAACTGCTTCATTATTTGTTTCGTGGTCACTTCTTCATCAAACCAGTTGTATATGTGCCCAATATTTTTTTCACATCTCAATCAAATCTTCCTCTATAGTTACCATTTTATCAAGATGCTCAATAGATCTGTAGATCTCCCCTTGAGATTCATCGTAGTATGTGTAGCGAAAACGCTGACCTTCAACAGAGAATGGATAACAGCACAAAGTTGAAGTCAGTCATGTAAAATTTATGCTGGCATATAAAAAGTATGATCATAGTCAGAATAACCTCATAGAATTAAGGTCATTTTCAGAGTTTCTATTTTATTTTATTTTTTAGCACCAACCCCAGTGGCAGAAGTCAGAAGAGATGATGAAGAGGTTGGAAGGGTCTGCCAGGTACTTGCTGAGCAGCTTCCCATATTCCTGTTCCTTGGACTCACTTAGGGCGCCCACAAGGACAGGAACAATGCTGAACTCATCTTTGTGGCTGCAACATCAGATTCATGGCTCAACAACAAGAATTGACCCCTATAAACACTGTATATTCAATACTTTTACATATATGTTTTGTAAATCAATACCACATATTTTCATTACAGTTCATTTCATGTCTGATCCCAGCTTTTCAGGACCAAGACTCAAGCCAAAGAAACAGAAGGCTTGATCAATTATTCATCTCTCACTTTCCATATGCCCCCCCGTGTGATTCTGCTAAACTCTTGTACCACAATCCTGTTTGACAATAATAAAGAACAAAATTTCATTCCATAAAACACTTCTCTCTTAAAGTCTGTAGTGCCACTCCCATGCACATTACCTCTCCATGGCTTTAGCAGTGTAAGGCAAGTGCATTTCAATACTGTGCTCATCTTCATCTGTTTGCAGACTCATCCTCTCAAACAACCCAGTTTTCCAGAGGTCAGCATAAACTGGAATGAATAAATAAATAAAAATAAAATCCTTCAGTGTGTACATGTTATCAAAGCAATGTCTACTGATGAGATCATTTTTGGAGAGGCATACTTTAAATTGAAAATGGTGATGTGTGACAAGGCAATGTTTTCATTCTTTAAAAAAGAAAAAAAAATGTTGCTAAAGGACAATCAAAGGTGTCCCACCTCCACAGACTGTTTAAAGTATGCATGCCAGAGCTCTATTCAGACTAGGATGTAAAAATTACACCCAAGAAAAGGTCAAACATGCCTCTTGGTGTGCATTTTATAGCACAAACATCCAGACACCATATTTCATTTTGTTTTTGTCAAAAAAAAAAAAGCCAATACAAATGTCAATCTAAACTTCATATACATTGCTCCCACAATTATTAACGAATACAAATTCACACAAAAATCTTTTTTAAAAAGAAACAAAACAAAAAAAAAAACATACATTAAATAGCAGAAATCAATTTCAAAAGGAGTGAAGACAGTGAATACCCTTCTGGTCGATTCTCAGGTCATAGAGGGGTGTTCTATAGATGTCTGCAGGTGACAGGGCACAGCGGGAGAGCGGCACATGGTGTGAAGGTCCCAGGATAAACACTCTACGACTAAAGAGTAACAGGACTTTATCTCAGTCACTCTGTTCACAAAATGTATAGCACTATGTACTGCTATCTACACAACCATGTGTTCATTCTGAGGGAGGAGGGAAATTAAGATAAGAGACAGTCATGTGAAACATTTTCTTAAATAAAGAATTGAGCCAGAAAGCTAAGCAACTTACGTGATAGAGGGATCAACCTGCTTGTAGGCATGTGCTGCACAAGCACCACAGTAGGTATACCCAGCATGGCTGCAGGACAAAAAACATGTCAATATATAATGCGATGATACGATCTAACAAGCTCAGAGTGTGTTCGTATGTTCATCATTATATTCTTACGGCGCGATGATGGCTCTAGCAGGTCTGATAGTGGACTGTGCTTGAGACAGCCAACCCTCTAGTTGTGCATTCAGCTGGGATCCTGCCAGGACACAAATTAAAAGGGAAAAACTTATACAACTGGATAAACAATAGGCAAAACTCAAATACAAGAATGCCATTACCAATAAATTAACAAATACAATTTGATATGTAGAGAAAAATCAAAAAGTATGACCACGATCAAAGCAAGTTTTGCTGATGGGACACCATAATGTGAAATCCTGATAGTGAAACAGTGAGAGTAAAATTCATGTGACCACACTCCATTTCAGACAGAGGCCCATCTCCAAACAATGACTGCTAACATGGTTATTATCAATATTGAATACTGAACATGGAACAAATAAAACATTCAACTGCGAAAACGAGATCTGTAATCTACATTCTGATTTAGACACGTTTTAAACACTTCCATCTTTAAAATTAACTCTGACTGACCACCCTGCAATCTTTATATATATATATATATATATATTATATATATGTGTGTGTGTGTGTGTGTGTATATATATATGTGTG
>JBAMYA010000007.1:15158670-15177991 GCA_037176975.1 Arrhamphus sclerolepis
ATCTTGATCACCAAGTGTGTGGTTAGTAGCACTTACAACAGTGATAATAACTGGAGGAAGAATTGCCAAAGTGTTGTGTGTTTGTGTTGGGAGGTTTTTCATTTGTCAAATTAGTTTGTAGATACATGCACCTAACATTTCTTAGCAAATAGAAGAGCCAATGAACTGTTTTTTCCCCCTCCAGTTATAGCATGTGTTCATGTTTTTCATTCTGCAAAGATGGAATGATTTCACATTTACTCATCCATCAATAAATATGTTGAATAAAGTTTCCACAGCTGCATCTGTTGTCTAAATGTTAAGGCTCAAAGAAATACAGTCACTTTTTAAATTTAGCACTGTCTCACACTAGTCTTTTGTACACGAAATCAAACAGAAAACTAACATATTACCAACTCGGGCTCTTTAAAGTCACCCTTCTAGCATTAGAAGTTGTAATAGAATCGTAATGCATCCTGGAGACTGATCCAATATAAAACAATCCTAACTGAAAACGTTGGGAGGCTGTGTATAAAATAATAAAAGAAGAATTCATTTTCAGATCTCACAAGTCCATTTTATGCACAACGGAACATAGAGAACATAAGCATAGCTGAGACATTTGCCATTTCATGAAAAATATTTGCTCATTTTGAATTCTGGTTGAAAACTGGTTGAATGGTGCCACACGTGTGGAGGCTTATGGTGGGCCACTGATGGACCTGGCTCAGGTTCAAATGATCTGCTTCCCTTATTATACAATATCAATAAAGACCACTAGTGGCAGTCTTAAATAAAAAAAAAAAAAAGGTGGAGCATGACTACTGGAAAGGAAGGTTGTGCTGAAAAATGGGAGTGAACATCTTGCAGCTAATTAGGTTGATTGGTATTAGGAAATTCACATGACTGGGTATTGTAACAGGCTTCGGAAGTTTTGAATATCTCCTGAACTGCTGAGTGTATTATCAAGAATCAGAATCCGGAGAAATCTCTGAGGACTACGGGAAATCCTAAACCTTAGACAACACTGTTTTTAAAACATGGAAATGAGTAACACTAACCCCATAAAAGTGCATTTTACCTTGCTTTTCACGCATACAGGTTAAAGCTCTTTTCAGAAAAAGAGAAGCTAAATGTCAGTACAATCCAAACAAAATGCCTCAGTTTTCTTCTTGTCAAAGTGTTTATGGAATTGGTAGCGTGCACATCTGAAAAAACATTGATGCTAAAAGGTATATGCAGGTTTTAAGAGTCTGGCCTGTCTGTAATCTAGATCTTCCACAAATAGAAAACGAGACTCGGGACTGTTGCAGAGCTCGAGTCCTGTACTAGACGAGAATAGTAGTTAAAAGAAAAGTGGATGCTGCACGACAGTAAACATCACCTTTTTGCCTGCAATTAGTTTTTGTAGGGTGCTGTTGGAAGAGTTGCGCTGAAATGACCATTTCAAACTTGATATTTTACAGACTTTAGGATTCTTGGCTCGAACTGTAAAGGAGTGATGCGTGAGACTCAGTTAATTGCTATTATTGAAATAAAAGTCTATGTTCTGCCATGCTGGCTGTCAGATTGAATGATAAACAGGATAACTCTGCAGTCTTGGAGAAATCTGACAGCGTGTCCATGTACGTACGTCATACCACACATACATAACAACAGAGACTCAACTCAAACATGCATCACCAGTAGCCGGGGCACTGCTCATTCAGGCTACGTTAGTGCTTAAATTCCTAATCTCTCCCAAAGGCCCTCCTATGGTCAGCAGGCGGCGTTCCCTGGGGTTTATGTGGCCCCAGCAGCTGCATCCTCTTTCTTCCTGTGCTTCTATTTACAGACAGCAAAAAAAAAACAATGCAAACATTTTCTGCAATTCATAAAGTTTGCAGAGCTTATCCTCAGACTTTTACTTCCACTCAATTAAAAGAAAAAAAAGAAAAAAACAAACATGCATAACACTCACCCTCAAAGCGGTAACCACACCTATGCCCCTTCCCCCAAGGGAGAAATGTTGGATGGAGTGTGTGTTTTTTAACATGTCATGACTGAAGAGCTTCTTTCATGACACCAGACAGGAACGAAGAGTGTTGGAAAGGGTTAGAGTTAGTGGGCAGGGTTTAGTCATCATCTTTTTTTTCCTGTCTACTGGGCTCTGAGAGCGTCCCGCATGGTAAACAAACTTGCTAAATGAGACACCAGTTGCAAGACCACTTAGACACGTTATTTTCACATCTTTCAACATAGATGTCTGAATAAAAGCCTGCAGGTGATAACACCTCCCACAGCAACATTCTTACAACACGTTATTTATTTAAATGGCATGTAATAACAGTGGAAAGAAATTCTCAAATATACACACTGTGCTTAACATTCTCAAACTGACAGAAAACAGAGCATTATTCAAGTGGTGTAAACCTTTTAAATGACTGACAGCTCCTTTTTTTCCGGTTGTGTGTCAGAGTCCTGCACCTCCACAGTGGATCATTGATGCTTTGACCATGACAACCACTCAAGGGAAAACAGAATAGGTGATCATTTGATATCCCCAGAGCGACAGCCCACCCTGTAGAGTGTAAAATAATAGTTAACACAGTGAGGACCTCTCAGGGACTGAGCAAACACTCGGTGATTGTTTCTTCAAGTGGCCCATTATGAGAACAGCATGCGGAGCGGGAGTGCTAAAGTGAGAGCGCAGGTCTCGCTTTTGGGAAAGTTAAAATGAATTTTCTTTGTGTTTGGGGGGTGGCAATTATCAGGTTGATAGATTTGTGAGCTCTATTTTCTCGCAGCAAACATTAAAAACACCAAACACAGTGAGATGAGCCATATGAGAGGTACTGAGGGGCTTGAGTTATTTAAAACAACAACAAAAAACTCATATGGCAAGGAGAGTACTAGGATTTGGGATTTGGCCATTTTAGCACCCTAACATTGAGGAAGTGGTTTTGGGCTTTCACAGTGGAAACTTGTGTCCACTTTGCAGCACTGGCTGCTACTGTTTCACACACCAGCACACCCAAAACATAACTCCATTTAGTGTGAGAGTGTTATCCTTCCCTCTCATGGGAGCCTGGAACCCAAGACTAATCTTCTATCTGCAGTGGCAACATCTGACTTTTATAAGAAAATTTATTTTTCCTTTTCACAGGTTATGTGCAGTATGTGTGTCAGTTGGTGTGAGTGCTTACAAAAATGTGGTCTTTGTGTGTAGATATATATAGTACACACAGTGTATATAGTAGTTACATACTGTATGTGAGCATTGGCCTCTTTCTGCCAGGTCAGCCGCAGTTTAGACCAATAAAGAAAACCAGGTTAACTACCAGACTCGAGTCAGTCAGACCTGGATATGCACTGTTTCACACAAACAATAAAGCTAAATGTCAATGTTTGTTTGTTTGTTTGTTTGTTTGCTGGTTTTAACTGTAAGAGACAGTCAGGACCCCATAACTGAACCGAGGCTGCAGCAGCCTCAAAGCTGAAAACTCTTGCTGCAAGAACATTTGTCTTGTGGCCTGGCTGTATAATTTTGGAAGTCTTAAAAGGAAATCACCTATTTTGCAAGATTTAAAAGCAAAAATCATCTTGGAGTGAATTTATTTATAAATCTATAGACATTGTTTACGTGCATTTGCAGGATTGGGGAATAAAACCCCACACTACAAAAACCGCACTTCTGGAAATAAGCCTAATATGCCTGAATGTTGTCAAATTGTTTTATATTGAGCAAAAGAAAAAAAATGCCAAAGTGGTAAGAAAAATTTACTTATCTAGGATTCTTAAAATTAGATTTAAAAAAAAGAGAAGACATTTTCTTCTACATATAAAAAAAATGCTTGACTAGATTATATTTCTATTTAGATGAGAGGGGGGAAAAAAGATTCATTTTCTTGAAATAGAAATCAGTTTTTGTAGCGCATGTCATGCCTGCACATGACAAAGCCATTAATCCCAGTAACCTCTGGAGCCACACCTTTTCCTTTGACTGCTCAGATGCAGATGTATTGGACTTGTCAACGCATCTTCGAAAATTTTTATTTTCAACCTCTTGTGCAGATATAATATAATATATAGGGTTTGTTTAAAGCAAAATAAACCTTTTTGTCTAATGCAGGAGAACAGACGAATATCCCACCCAACTCATCGTGTGTAATGGCCAGAGGTGGACATGTTAGGACATGGTGATGCGGGGAGGGGAAGCAGGGCTGTGTGCTGTCAGGGTGAGCTGCAGGCTGCCCCGCGGTGCATTCCTTCAGCCCGTGTGCAGCCAAAACACTTGATGAAAAGTGAAAGCGGAGTGAGGGCTGAGCATTTTCACAAGAATATCTCTCCATCTGTCATTTTGCTTTTCCCACTCACCTTGTCCTCCTGTCCTTTTTTTTTTCTTCCTCTTTCCAGCCCTTCCTCCAGGACATTCATGTGAGGACAGGAGAGTGGGTTCAGTCTACCCTGGTGTATTTATTTCAAGTTCACTAAACATCAGTTTCCATTTCACACTGCCTGTGAACACCTGAACACATGCATGTAATGTTTTAAAATGGTCATACTACTATGAAATACTTGTCTCAGATATGAAACATATGAGCATTTTGTCAGAATTAATAGCGATATTCATTAGTTAAGAGGTGATAGTGGTTGGTAGCACGCCAACAATGGCTTACTTACAACTACACACAAATCATTATTTTTTGCAGGTGAATTAAAAAACAAAAAATCAAAATTTCATCCTGGTGGTGGTGCCAGAGTCAAAGAATCGGCACAGTTATTGTTAGTGCTTTCATCAAAATTGGCGATCCCAAAAACATTAACCCTAATGATGATGCAAGACAAAAAAGTCATTTGGTGATTAGAAATGTCCATGTATTCATTAGTGGATACTTCTTGACAAGAAAAAGTAATTATTAGATCACAGCAAAATCACTGACTTTATTTTAAGAGAAATAAGAATCATATCAGTTGTTCTGCCTGATAAAAACAACAAGTTAAGTAAGTTGCTAATGGCTTTCTAAGTCTATTAAATCACATTCACAGAACTTAGCCAGCTGCTCTTATCCAAGCATTCTTTTGTACATGGTGGAATAGGTATGTGCAGATTAGATAAAGGCTTTTTGAATGTGATTTGCTTTGGCAGGTATTGGGGGAGTTAAGCCCATATTTAAAACACATTCCTGCTTCGGCATTAGCAAACGTATTCAAAAGAACTGAGGCAGTTTGCAAAGTTGCATGTGTGCAGATCAGAACATGTTGGCGTGCACACCATAAGACCTCTTGAGCATTTTTAATCAAACATAATTAAAAAAACCTCACAACATGCATGCCATAGAATTAATAGGAAAATAAAACTATGCATGTTTGTTTAATGCAACTTGTCCGTGTCCATTTGTGCACAACTTCAAAATCCTCCAAAGATGTCCTGGTGATATTAGCCTATGGTGAGACGCGGTTTCATCAGATGGTTTCAAAGCAGTGTTTCTTGGCCATCCTCCCAGGAAGACGGCTGAAACTCTTTGATCTCTCCGTGTCCCACAGCATCTCACAGTATTTCACAGCTCCACTCACAGAGCAACACACATCACACATGCTGTGGTATGTTGCAGGTCTTTATTTTGCGGTATGTTCTGTCACTTTGTGGCAGTGTTTAAGAGTATTCTCTTAGGTAAGATAGTATATATATCTGCGGCAAAGCTGTTGTCTTGCAGTACTCAGACCAAGAGTAGACTATCTTACATTTCAGTCAATTCAATTTTACTTAACAGAAACCCAGAACATGACCCCGGAGCACATGCTGAACTGTGGCAAGTCAGCCTACACGAGCTGTAAAACAGTGGTCAGCCTATCTGAACCAAAGGATCATGAGCAGCTGGTGGAGGGTGAGGTCACTCTGGGAATAGGGGTTTGGAAATCTCCCACATCAGCTTCTGCTGTGATTTTCTTAGATACAGTACACTACAGACATTACACGGCAATCTGTATTTATATAAAGCTGTTACACAGGGTGGAGTTTCAGAAAATGCTGCATCCATAATGGAACATGAAGAAGACCAGAGCTGGTATATGACTGCGGTAATCATTGGTTGTTTTGACATTGTGATTTTGAAATATGATAGAGTAGCACAGCACCGAGGGTTACAAAATGGTCACACAGTGAATTACACAGCATCCTGTGCAATTAAAGGCACAGTAAGCTGTGAATTTACCTCTGCACTATATCCAGTGGTATTAGTGATACTGCATAGGCATCCAAAACTGGGAACCACATCGTTCATTATAGAGGCAAAAGGTGTATTTAAAGATATCCAAAGCATAAGCAAACATGGAGGAAGGAACACTCGTGCCACATACATTTACAGAGAATCATCAGTTGAAACTAGTGAATCTGATACCACAGCATCTACCACAGTGTCTGTGTTTGGCTGTCTGGTCCAGAACATTTCTATTTATCTATTTATTTATTTATTTATTTATTTAGGGTCCGATCTCACCATTGTAATGTAGCTAAACACCTGGTTCACATCAAACAGACAGATTTAACTGTTACGTAGCTCATGAATTTAATGGGGCTTTTGGCACCACTAATGAGACAGACATTTCTCAGAGCGGTTTGGTCGAGATCGGAAGTTGAATTTAAAAGACAGCCACTATAGGGGACAGATTAGACATCTAACACAGCTTTTTGCCTTCTGTTTGTACCCATGTCCACGTACTAATGGCACTACAATACTGTGCAAAACATTAAGTTTGTATCTATAATCAGATTTAAAAATGGGCAGTAATCGTTATTTATGGGCATTTTTCATAAGGAGCAGAAGACAAGTAGAAACAATTGTTTCTTTCATCACTATCGTTTCACGACTGATTTATTGCTGTTCTGGTTTTATATATAAGCTTTGGGGCTTAATAAAAACTGCCTGCATTTTCTATCTGAGGAAATAATGGGTTATTTGAGGAAAACATCTTTAGCAGGTGTAATTGTAACAGATGAGATTACGACATGCACTACAGCTAATCATTGAGGTGTTCTATGAAATAAACTTTAATCAAATACCACACGGCTGCTGATGCAAGTGAAAGCCCAGATGCTGCCAGCTGTTCCACAGCTGGGCATTTAAACACTTAAGTGAATCACTGCAAGGACTGTCTGTCTGGTGTGTTTTCCATGTGTTCAAGTAAGGTTTTCCTTTTAAGCCAGAGTCAGCCTCAGAAGTTCCTCCTGACATATGGAAATGTGTTAGAAAGAGTAGCTGAAGTGACTTTTAAGAAGATGTTCACCTGTGTATCGTGTTCTGTGCATCAGTCACCCTCAGTACATCACTCAAATTTATCACCTGTCTTCATGCACTAGACCTATCCATATCCTGGAGATAGTTTTTTTTTTTCTTGGAGTTATTTCATTTTTTTTTTTTTTCAGAATCAAAAATATTGCTACTTATACATAAAACGGGACATAACCACAAATTGTTGCTTCTTCTGTCCAAAGTGTTCATGTGATGCTTAACAACAGTCTAGTTACATAGATTTATATTTCTGAACCACATTGTTAGTCAGCTCTGCTCTTAACTGGTCAACTTATTGGTCAAAACTGGTGAATTTTGAGGCTGCTTATCTGTATCTGTTTTTCCAACTGTGTTTCAGGGAGATGTCAGATCAAGGAAAAAAAGCAAAGTCTCTAAGACAATTAAGGAGCAGTGTCAACAAAGCCAAAGGTAACCCCTCGGACTATGTAACTTTGTACACCTACAAGATGCACAAATAAGCTTTACAACTCGCCAAAGGAAGTACTGTCTAACAGTCTGGCATCCAACCCTGTCACTGCAATGACCTCGTTGCTCCAGAGGGATCAGTCAAGCGTTGCGTAATCAATAAAATGCATCATGTTTTCCATGATGTCAAGCTGAGGATGTGTGGTTTTCATGTTCAGATTTGAACTGATTTGCTTCTTGTTTGCCAGAAGGATCATGATTATATCAACAACATACAATTACTTTAGCATTTAAAAAAAAAAAAAAAGTGGGGAAAAAAGGGCAAAAATCTGACCTTGAGAGGAAAATGTTGTGTCTTACCCTGTACAGTGATCCATAGATCAAGAATTTAACCAAAGACTCACTCTGTCTCCTTAAATGCCTTTTTTTCCTATGATAAGGTGCCTCAGGGCCTTCAGGGCAGACACCGAAGAGAAGTTTTGTTGCTCTCAAGAGACTTAATTCTCCTCTGGTGGTGCTACTTGATGAATGGAGAGGTTAAAAACGTTGCACATGCTTCAGCTTAGGATGTGGAGATACAACTGTTGGAAGGGAGCAGCACCAGAGTTCAGATGACATAGATACAAATCGTTTTTTATCATTTCATCTCTTCCTCCTCTTCCACTTCTTTTGGAGACATTTTTTGTGTCTCCTGAGTATCCTTCTTGGCACTTACTAATCACTAAGCCTCAGTCCTCTCACAGGATTTATCACTGTAAATCTGTAAAATGATGCTGAAAGACGTCTATGACTGGCTGCAATATTTTATTTATAACAAGTTACATCTTATTTGCTTTAAATTTGAGGGCTGAAAGCAGCATGTAGCACAAATGTAGCACACTATTTCTTCAAAGCTGTTGAAGCTCATTTATTGTATGTTTTTTTTTCCTGCCTCCCATGTAAAGCATGCTGGAACACAGCTCTGAAACTAAAAATGCACAGGCTTCAAGACAGAAGAACGGTTTACTGGATGGATTTTGCAGCGGGATTCAAGCGCATTTGCATTCCCACAGTGTTCAAATCTTCAGCGCAGCACATAATCATTCACAACTATGTCTGAAATTCAGTAATTACAAAACCTGAGGCCTAAGTGGGGCTGGTTAGGGGCCATTTTCACCAAACAGTCAACAGGTCAGCGCGAGAGCTGCATTGTTCCCTCTTAATGAAGCCAGAACAGGGATGTGTCATGGGTCAACAGGTATACCAGGACTGCCATCTTCAGGGTTAACAAGTGTTTGCTGTGGGAGAGGATTATGCAGTATTCCACCATCCCTCCTGTCGCACTTGGGTCAGCTAATGGACCCAGATGGGGCTTCAAAACAACCAAAAATGTCCATGTCGCCAACCACGTTACGCTTCTTTAAGGAGATTTGAAATGCCTGTCTGATGTGACTTTGATCCTGAATGTCAGCTTCAGGCTTGTTTACTCCTTTTTACCTTTAACCGAGGTGTCCAGATGTCAAAGCACATCAAGATGATGGACAGCTTGGTTTCCCTCTAGACTGCCATACAGATCTGCAGCTGTAGCACCTCAGACGTGCAAGGTCACTAGTAACCCTCAATTTCCAGAGGGCCTGAGGAAAGTCGCGATGTTAGAGCAGTCTGGGGGTGTGGGGGTGGGGAGGGAGGCTGATTCAAAAATCTCTCCAAACTCTCTCAACTGTGTTGCTGTTGAGAGAGTGCGCTGCCATGCTGCCAATTTTACTGGGTAATCTTCAGTGAAAGCTATAGTCTGTCAGGCGTCAAACATCTGGCTAACAAGATAAAGATCTTATTTAATCTCTGAATGCATGGCCACATTCTTTTGAAGAAACCTCTGGATCCATACGATGAAGGTATAAAACATTGCATTTGTGAATTTCAGCATGTTTCATGCAATATCCCCTTTTGTCAAACTATGACTGACCTCTTGAGATCAGCTTACATAAGTTACCTGTTTAAACAAACCTTAAAAGGCTCTGGAGTAGAAACTGCAAACAAGACAGAGTTCCCAAATAAATGTTTGCGTGTGGTTCCGAGCCAAAGACCTTGTGCAACAAAACCCATCCACACAGAGCCTGCGTTCATTTTCTTTCAAACGCATGCTAAACCATTAAAGTTTTCTTTACCTGTGGGGTTTATTATGAATTTTTATAACAAGCTATTTCAAACAACAGGGCTGCCTTTTTCTTGCAGAAAACAGCTGCTGATAAAAGCAATAGCATAAAGTGTTCCTTTCCTGTGTGCTTTTTCATGAATCTCAACTGCGTTGCAGAAATAAAACACTTTAATACCATGCACTTATTGTGGTTTGTTTTGTTTTTTTTTAAAGCAAACTTGGCTGAGTCATAGAGTTAGTGGTGTAGAGGAAAAGAGGGAAACAGCCTGCTCACTGTGCTAACTGTAGTAATGCTGCTGCATGAGCTCTGTGCCTTTACTTCACCACTGATGCGCTATGAATCTCTGTTTAGCTCACACACAAAGCATCATATCTGTAGCTAATCCAAATTAAGTCAGGACACCCATATCTGTGGACTTGTGCATATTTCCTCATGTTAACACAGCTGATGTTCATAATGAATTCAAACCCTTTAGTGCAGAAGTGCATGCAAACATGTTAAAGTCCAACAGTGTTTGGTTCATACAGTTTTGTTTTGAGACTCATTCATCACCTGCGAGTTAGTTCAGCCAAAACCTTATATATATATACGTATATTATTGCTAATATTTTTCTGCATAGAAATCAATTTGTTTAAGTCAATCACCCATTTTAGAGGCAGAGTACAATATAAAATAGGCCAGAACTTCTCTGCAGGAGCTAAAATGTCACTTCTTTAAGTATAAGTAAGGAACAAGAGAGTATAGAAATATATAGAATATCATACACAGATTGACCAAAAAAAGAAAAAAAAAATGACAGGCGAGCCATTTACTTCAGCACTGTGTGGAACTTTCATACAAGCGGTCCCTGTGTCTCAATTAGTGACAGAAATAGTGAATGTGTGTAGATGTTTTTTTTTCTTTTTCTTTTTTTTAAAGCTGCTCCTGTTTTGGTCTCTTGACCTGATGTTTGTCTTCTGTGAAGAGAGACTTTGTTGCCCTCAGACACACTCCTAGGCTTTAACACACGCTTTCACAATAGTACATGTGTCTGTGATTTTCTATTTGGAAAATTGTAAGCTTTTACCCTCACATCACACGGACTTTGCTTGAGACAGCGTAATCATCATGAGCCTGATGATACAGTGGCCTACTGTGGCTGGGCTGTGATCGCCTAACTTCACACACATGCGCGCACACACACACACACACGTGCCAAAGCACACAGGCAAACGTTAGGCTAATCTGGATGTCTTCCTGTAACCCTGCTAACACTTGAGCTTTCTGCATTACCGCAGTGCATGTCCTTGCTGTGTGCTGAGCTTAGCAAACCTCACATGTAAAAATAGTTTGCCGCTTTTACAAAGCGAAGCACAAACGTCTTTACAACTGTGGAGTGACTTGCTTCCACACACTTGTCTCCTGTCAGCTGTTGACAGATGTTTTGTTGTACTCAGCACCTGCTGAATGCAGGGTTCTCCTCGGCCTTTGACCTCTCCACTTAGCAGCAGCGTAATCTCAGTAGCAGCTGTCCTCAATGCTGACAGCACGACATGAACTGCTCACTCGTTGCCAGTCAGTCGTAATCTTCTCACTTTCAATGAGAGAGGTTGTCGATCTTAACGACTGCAGGCATCACACCTTAATGCCTTGAACTGTTATTAAGTTGCTGCAGGATGCCTCACACAATCATCATCAAATTATTCTTTTTTTCTTTCTTTTTTTTTTTTTTTAACCTGACCATGTACTCCCTCAGTTCACAGACATGAAACTGTGTCATGGGGCTTTTCTCATTTAAGGCATGAGAGTGAAGACTAGGTTCAGTGTTTGCTGCTGGATGGGTGACAGTTTGGGTTAGAGGTTCACTTTCCCCTCAGCACTCTCACCAGACTGGCTTTCAGAGACTCACAGAAAGATCTTGATGAGGAAGACTCGGAAGCATTGAGGCTTCTGGCAGGGGTAGCAGCAACATCCTGAGGGCCAGCAGAGCTCCTCTGTGGCAGCCAGAAGAGAAAAACAAGGTGCACACTGTGAGCCTAAACGCACACTGAGGGCAGCGGCTCAGGTTACCTCCTCGATAGCCGTGTTTCCACAGAGAACCCCACTGTAAAGAGGAGGATAGTGCAGGAGAGGAGATGTGGAGCAATTGTAACTTTGCAAACGCATTTTTACTAATAAAAGTGAACAAGCATTTGCTTATGAAATCCCTCAACAAGCCAAATGGAATATGTCTAAGTGCACTGCTGTAAAACATATGGAGTCGCTCCTCGCATTGTGGAGGTGCTAGATGCTCTCACAGTGACATCAGAGCACGTTAACTTTGGTGGAGCACAGATCTGATTACACTTCACACAATATGTCAAAACACAATCAAAGTTACGGAACTATAGGGGTCACCCACACGACCTTTATAAATGGAACTGATTAGTGCGAAGAAATTGTGTCCCTGGAGTGAAGGTGCAGGGGTTCGTAGTCACTTTTGCAGGGTTATGTTTAAAGTACAAAGAGATTTTTTTTCCAACTGGTGCAAATTATTTCCAGACTATGCACAGCACAACATGCTCACAAGGTCTGTCTGCTAAAATGCAGTTAGCAACAGCTTCTTAACACAAACTAATACAGGACAATCTTCTGCAGCAATGTGGAACCTTGCGTTTGGTCCACGCTGTGCTACCGTGGTAACTGAAAAAAAAAGAAAAACAAGACCCATACTATGAGGAGTACTCATCCATATGACGTCGGTGTTGACACAGGACTTCCTCAAGTCCCCAATAACAGGTGTGGAGTACGATTAGATGAACGGTTGTTGAGGACAGCGGGTTGTTTTTAAGCACTGTTATCTGAACCGGGGTTATCATTATGAGTTTTAAATATGACATCATGTGAGACGTCTCAAATCAAGAAAAAAGTTTTAATTCCCATCTGGGCTTCACCTTTGACCTCAAATAAGATATAGTCTTATAGATGATGAACTCACAAGTGAAATTTCACATGACACAAATGATGGAATCTGTAAACTATTTAGGAATAAATTATGCGACTGGAAAAAAAAGGTTATTATCTATATTTTAAATGTCTCACAATATTCCAGTAGGTCTGTACGGAAGCCCTAAAGGGCCATGCATGCATACATTTTATTTCCACCGTTTTCTCGTGATAACGAGTTGTTTTTTCCTCCGTTTTCCTGTGATAACGAGATAATTAATTTGAAATCTCAAGAAAACTAAGAAAAAAAGTCTCTGCATTCAACCTTAATCAGGACATTGCAATGCCCTTGAGATCTCAAATGAATTATCTCGCTATCACGGGAAAACGGAGGAAAAAATAACTCGTTATCATGAGAAAACGGCGGAGTTATGTCGTTATCACGGGAAAATTATGTTGTTATCACGGGAAAACAGAGGAAAAATAACTCGTAATCACGAAAAAACAGTGGAGTTATGTCGTTATCACGGGAAAATGGGAGATATAAAATGTATGCATGTATGACCATTTAGGGCTTCCGTAGGTTTGGCTGAAAGATGTTGTGTTTTTTCAATCAAGCTCCATGATAGAACTGTAACATCATATCTAGCAGAGGAAGTTTGAGTTTGAGCCTTTGTTTGGCTCATCTTAACGTCATGGACACCTCAGACTGCTTATGTGTGAGATGACTCTTAGGACTTTGACTAAGTTAAGCTAAATGAAGCCCCTCTACTCTCAGTAGACTAGATGACTGAACATTTCCCTGTTGGCTAGGATTTCCACCCGAAATCTCTATCTGCTTAGTTGTTAAGAAATAGATAGGATTACAGCTGCGGTCATTTGAACAGTGAGCAGCCAGGTATTAGAGGCTGCGTCTAAGCTGGATTTAAAACGCAGTGACTGGTCTTCCCTACTAGTGTCAGACTGCAGAGTTTACCGAAGGCCAAAGAGAGCAGAGCTGTTGTGGAGGCCAGGAAGAATTCATGCCGAGGCATCAAAGTTTGGGCCATGGAAATAACGCTGAAGGGTTTTCCTCTGAAGGTGGTCAACATTCCCTGGAGGAATAATAACCTCAGTACGCAGCATTCAGACCCTCCTTTGTCAGACACAGGCGAAACCATCATTGGAGTCTACCTGTTAGTGCTGGGTGAGTCAACCATCACACAGTGCAGTTTCATACAGCCTCAGCGCTGTCTCACAGCTGACTTGGTGACAGCTATGATAGCCTACAGAACTAAATGTAGCAGTTTCCTAATGAAAACTCAAAGTGGACAAATTACTGCACCTTTTGGACTCATAATTACATGTCATAAATACATGGTTGCAGGATGGTGTTACCTGATGTGCCATCCTTATTTTACTATGCTTTGGACATATGAGCAAGCAAACCTAACATCATCTTTCTTATGATTGGGTTGTCAGTGTGAGCATTTGATACTGAAATGTTCCATATTAATGTTGATGAAGTAGCATTTATGAACAACTAATAGTTCATGAAATATCTTTCAATTTCAGTCAGCTTTTCACAGTTTGGTACTGCAAAGTCACTCCCCTTATTTAAATGATTTCAATCCCAAGGGTAAGAGAGGCAAACACTTGTCAATTGTCAGACATAAATCCAGCAGTTTTTCTTTAATTTCTAAAAGCCAGTCCACTGGTGACATAGTTCAAAGACCGTTCAGGGCCAGTGTTTATGGTCCATGCCAAAGTTAATTCTGCGTAACTCTGAGAGTGAGATATATAAAGACTGAGACGTTTCTTGGGTCATCTACACTCTTATCTAACCACTGAGTAAAATAATTTGAGGGGACATATTTTGTCCTTTTTTATTTTTTTATTTAAAAAACAAAACTTTGATGATAGGATTTCCTGAAGTATCATTGAAATCTATACAACATGCATCACAACTATATAATCTGCACCGTTGCTATTTTTTTCCAGTTTGAAATTAGTGAAATTGTCTTGGATTGTCTCGGATTTAAAAAGCTGGATTGTTAGCTATGTGATCAACATCTGTGTACTCTATTAAGCAACTCTAGTCTACCATTACTACCAAACCATTACTACCATGTTATTTTGTCCAGATCCTTCACTAATACTGCACTGCACACTAGACCAGCTGCTGCTAAATACAAACTAAGGATGCTCCCTGCTTCTCTCTCTGCAGGATGGCTGTCGTGGTTTGGAAACAGTTTAGTGATATTCATCCTGTACAGGCAGCGGGCGTCACTTCAACCAACAGATTTCTTCACTTTAAACCTCGCCATCTCTGATGCCAGCATCTCGGTGTTCGGCTACTCCAGAGGAATCCTGGAAATATTCAATATCTTAAAAGATGATGGGTATTTGATCACCTGGATCTGGACCTGCCAGGTAAATACTACAGCAAAAACAAGACTCCATTTTAAATCATTCTTTTAGAAAAGAAATTGCATAGTTGTTTGTTACCCTCGCAGTTTATTTTCCAGCATTTTCAAACAAATCTTTAATTGTGATTTGCATTGACAGAATCAAGAATATCAGTTTGAAATGCTTTAACCCTGCTGACTGTGCAGAGCTGCAAAGACTGTGTGCACACAGTTGCTCGTTTGTGCAGTTTCAATTAATGAAGTACATTAAAAGAATCTGCAAAAGTCTTACTCCAAGGTGAATTTGCGTGTGACTGTAGAGGTGTGTATGTGCAAGATTATGCTTGTAGCCATGTGGACTGGAGGTTAAATCTGTAATGAGATTACAGTGGTGGAGGCTTTTTGGGTGAAACTCTGCAAGGAGCATTTCAACAGGCAAACAGAGTTCAGGGTGGTTACGTTTGTTGTGCACTTTAATCATGCTGTATTTTAGATCTAAAAGGTCGAGATTGAATTTAAAGACGAAAAAAAAAGCACAAGCTTAAAACGTCAGCACTTTAATTAACTCATTTCTCTAAGTTTCTTTTCTCACAGCCTCAGGTTGAAATGAAATAGCTGGAATTCATCCAGGATATTTTTCTTGCTCAAGCTTAGTCTCGACAGAAACTATTACATCAATGCTGGAGCAAGTAAATCACACCATAAGGATGGTGCAGCTGAATATTTTTATGATTAAAAAAAGCGCAACCCGAGTGGAGGACGGTCACTTTTCTGCTGTACGGACAGGCAGATGATATCACGTTTCACACATCCAGTCTCGTGGAGAAATATTGGGACAGAAACGTGCCACTCTGGCTTCCCCTGAGAGGTGGGCTGAGAGGAGAAATGTCAGAGAAAAACCAATTGAAAAGTTAAAAAAAAAAGAGAAGAGGAAAATAACAGAGTGATCAAGGAGACAGGCATGCGAGAAGCAGATAACTACACGAAGCATGACAGGACATGAACGGTTTCACACTTGGTCAGATCCCTGCGGTTTGAACTCCAGGACATGAGATCCATCCTATTAAGACCTTAGAAAGGGAAACAAAGTGCTTTTTAAAAATCATTCCTTCTGTGATACTGTCATTACAATTCCCAGTCCAACAGCATCTTATCCTGTGCACCAAAACAGAGCTGCAGGTAAAACACAATGAAACCTAATGAACTTCGATAGCATCAGATGGCACCAAATTCACACTTAATTGAGTTTTTATACAAACATAATTAAAGCCATACTTTTCTGAACGCTGGTAGGCCAGAAGTATGCCAAATGTGAGTGAGAACAATGTGATGACTGACAGTAATAGGATTTGGACTAGGGAAGATCAAGAATGTAATCATTGAGGGACTTTAAATGAGCTGTGTCACCTGGAAGAAGCCCAGCAGGGTGCATGGTGTTGCACAGTTGGAGCCAGACTGGAGCACAGTAACATAATTCCCCCTGAAGAAGAGCTGGGATTAAAAGATAATTGGTCGCAAATAATGGACTACCCAAAAGTTTAGCCATTAGGTTGTCAGTCACTAATACATCAAAGGAAAATCTATCAACACGTTTCATTTGAACTTTTCCTTTCTGCTACTCAAAGTCTAAGTCTTGCGGTCTTGAGGCTTCTGTGGGCTCTGAAAGATATTTGTCTCTTTCCAGGTAGATGGCTTCCTCACGTTGCTCTTCGGCCTTGTAAGCATCAACACTTTGACCGTCATTAGCGTCACCAGATATATCAAAGGATGTCATCCACACAAAGGTCAGAACTAACCCACATAAATTCAAGTCAGAAAACAGAAAGTTCCTACCAGCACGGCTGCCTCCCTCACATGCCACCGGTCTTTATCTGAGAGAAGAAATGTGTTTTTCAACTAATGAAACCTTATTACCAACTTCAGCTATGGAAATTGTCTCCAGTGATTCAGTTTATGTTGCTCCAACATGTGATTAAGTCAATTTGAGGTGACGATTTCTTTTTTTGGGGCTGTAACTGATGTTGAAAAATGTCCTAATTACATGGAAATTAGGTTGAGCAATTGCCTCTGATTTTACTATGTTTGCAGTTGTTCATAAAACGCGAGCTTTATGAACCTGTCTTTGGGTATTTTACTACGCTATGAACATTCGTGGTGAGTGCAGGATATCACAGAGCCTGTCATGGGCTTCAAAACAGAGAAAGCAAACAACACGTGCAGATTTATGAAGAAATGCAAACAACTAAAGATTCTAATTCAATGACAGTTTTGCTAATGACATGCTTGGGTAAACTTCTGCAGGTGAGTAGCATTGTAATATGCAGCCAGCAGCAACAAGAAGCGCTGCCTTACACGTGGTATAGTTATGAATATTGACGAGGGACATTTGAGAACTTCTCAGAAACAAAACAGACAATTTTATCCCCCAACCCCCCGAATGTGCACTTTGTCAACAGAGGTCCTTTTCAGCCGCAGATGTTTGCAAAGGCCGTTGATGTAAGAAAAGACCTCATTGTTCCACAAATGTCACAAAATATTGACATTCATAGCTAGTCAAGAATTTTGCATCCTTTAGAGCATTTCACTGTCTCGGATCCGTTTTGCCAAGATCCTAACATTTAATCCTTTTCAAATGCAAAAACCTTCACAACCATTTGTATGACTTGGGACTGTTAGCGTGTCACGTACTAATCTTTCTTCTACCTGTGTTTTTCCAGCTCACTGCATCAGCATCAACACAATTGCAGTATCACTAATCTGCATTTGGACTGGAGCAATGTTCTGGTCTGTGGCTCCACTGCTGGGATGGGGCAGCTACACAGGTCTGTTTCATGCACCATACATATATATATTCATTTAGAGATACTATAAATGCTGAGCCACAATGTGACCTCTCTATCTTCCGTTGCTCAGATCGAGGTTATGGTACCTGTGAGGTGGACTGGTCCAAAGCCAATTACTCTACATTTTACAAATCCTACATCATCTCCATCCTCATCTTCTGCTTTTTCGTCCCTGTTGTCATCATGCTCTTTTCCTACATCTCCATTATCAACACTGTAAAAAGCACAAACGCCATGTCAGCAGATGGTTTTCTCTCCGCCCGCCAAAGGAAAGTTGAGAGAGATGTCACAAGGGTGGGTTGAAAGGGGAGTGATCAAGTTTATTTCTGAGGTTTACATGGAAAGGATTTGTTAGGAAAAGTAATTTGGGACTGTTTAAGGCTTTACTTAAAATGTCCTTCTTCGCTGTAAACCTCCCTACACAATTTTCCATTCCTGACAATCGTTTCCTGATGTCTCTCTCTAGATTTCCATAGTAATCTGCACAGCTTTCATCATGGCCTGGTCACCATATGCAGTGGTGTCTATGTGGTCAGCCTGGGGATTCCATGTGCCAAGCACAACCAGCATCATCACCCGACTCTTTTCCAAGTCTGCCAGCTTCTACAACCCGCTCATCTACTTCGGCATGAGCTCCAAATTTCGCAAGGACATTTCCGTACTGTTGCCGTGCACAGCAGAGAACAAGGAAGTGGTGCGTCTGCAACACTTTAAAAACATCAAACCCAAGGCTGAGACCCCGCCTCCACCTGCATCACTTCCTCTTCAGAGGTTGGAGGCAAAGTACACAGAGGGAGAGCTGAAGCAGTCCAATCCTGACAGCGACTCAGGGGTCAAAAGCGCTCCTCAGACTCCGGAGATCTTCCACATTAATGTGCCATCGCACATTGAAACATCGGAGTACTGGTGTGACAGACTCTGAAGACTATTGAAACTTCACTTGAACCAACACTTGAAGCACAAGGGGAGATTGAGAGTATTTTTGTATATTTTGGTCTTACCGGTGTTTATAAACTGCATGTGTAAGGTATGTCAATAAATTATTTTCTGAAGCTCAAAAAGCATTTTGAACATGACTTATTACTATTCATTCAATTGATCTTTGTAATGACAACTTGCACTGTTAAGAAATGCATAACTGCCCTCTTCAGATCTTCAAGCTAGGGAGATATGCATACAGTAAAGAAGCAAGACAAGGTATGCACAACATCATCTAGATATTTTCTGAATTACTGAACCTGAGCATGTGGTGATACAATATTTGGTGAGGGGGGGGGGGGGGGGGGGGAAGGGGGGGGGGGAGGGGGGGGGGGGGGGGGGGGGGGGGGGGGGGGGGGGGGGGGGGGGGGGGGGGGGGGGGGGGGGGGGGGGG
>JBAMYA010000007.1:15187036-15197232 GCA_037176975.1 Arrhamphus sclerolepis
AAAATTTGAATTCCGAGAAAAAAAAAGTCAGAATTCTGAGATTAAAGTCAGAATTCAGACTTTTTTTTCTCAGAATTCAGATTTTTTTCTCAGAATTCTACTTTTTTTCTTCAGTGGCCCTAATACTCTTCCGTAGGACACAATTGATTTAGTAATTATCTTTCTTCACATTTAAAAGCCTAAAAGGCAGGTTTTAAGTTTTTAACTGTTCCTTGTGTTTCAGGTTTCACAGTGAGAGAAAAAGACCCAGCACCCAGACCACCCGAGACTGTGTCGCAGGGAGACCCAAGTATGTCCTTACTGACCTCGGCTGGAGTCTATAAGCCATTTTAAATCATTATGATTAGACTATATCAATTTATTAGTCTATGAGTTGGTATAAGTGGTGGCTTAAAAAGTATTGTGGCTTACATCCAATTTCAGTCTTTCAAAAGCACTCTGTGTCTTGGATTATGAATATCAGATAGTGAATGAATATTAAATAGATTTTCTTTCACATAAAACATTTCTTTGCAAATGTCTTATTGAAGGCTTTATCAAACCACTTTTGAAAGTTTAAGCAGATACCTTGTTTAAAAAACAAACAAAAAAAAAAACATTAATTTTGATATTAATATTGCGCTCCCTTTATGTACGGAGAGAAATGTTCCACCACAGATCTGTGACTGGGGTTGATCCAAATCCTGACAAGTCTTGTGGAAGTGTAAAATTACATGAAGACCTCAAAGATCTTGAGAAATAGACTGTTACAATCTGGACTTCATTGACCCAGAGTAAAGACAGATTGTAGCACGACTGAAGCAATTTCAAACCCACTGTTATCATCCCCAGGAGCATAACAAAAAGGCAGGTGTGTAACAGTCACTAAAGACACCCAAGGTGACTCCTGAGAAACTAAAAGCTCCCTCACGTTGAGTAATGTTTATGTTCACGGTCAGGAGAACACTAAATAAAGTTTGTATGCACCGTCCTGTAGGGCTGCAGGGAGAAAGATGCTGCTCTCTAAAGTCAAGCTGTGCTGCTCATCTGCAGTCTGCTGAAGAGCATACCAAAACCCAGCTGAAATAAATCAAAATTGAAAATCTTTGTTGAAAGGGTGCATGTGGTTTTGAGAAAGGAAAACACTGTATTCCAGGACGGAAACCTAAAAAAAATCTATCCTGTGTGTGAAACATGGTAGTCTCATGATTTGGACCTGTTTCACTGCGTTTGGGGTGAAAACGACTCAGTCAGTAACAGAACAGTGAATTCTGAATTAAATTTGTGAACTTTAATGAAAATATGAGAAAATCAGTCTGTGAACTGAATCCTAACACTAAGATGTTCTTCCAAAAACTGATTAAACAAGAATAAAGTTAAAGAATAAAGAAATATTTCAGTTATAAACAACCCTAAGTTTCAGAACATGTGAATATGTGTTTGCATCCAAATGGCAGTGATATTTCACAGATCTTTGTTAAAATGAATGCCTTTTTTCTGTGTCTGACAAGACACAAAAATGTCCTTAAACTTAAATGATAGTGTGGACAGGGTTCCTACAGATGAACCAAGGTCATTTTAACTTTTTATGTGTACAGAAAGTGTACAAAAAGGACTGTCTTTACAGGCATCTCCAGCTGCTCTCCTGCCTCCTGTTATGTTGTTTTATCACTATTTTATTATTACCAATAGATACAAAAGGAGGAGAGTTCAGGGTCTTTGTGTCCAATTAACTGGATCTGAACAAAAAAACAAAAAAAAAAAAACAAGTGTTAGAAGCAGAGGTCATCACACTAAATTCAAGTAAAGGTTGTCAAATCTTGGATTGTTGTCCATATTCGCTTAATAATGGTTCTGTTAATTATGTGTTATGTAAGAGTTAGCAAAATGTTGAAGTATCGCTGCAATCTCATGGTGTGTCATTTTGCAGATTGTAAGGTAGACCTAGCCTTCTTGATGGATGGGAGCTGGAGCATTGGGAAGCGACGGTTTAAGATCCAGAAGGATTTCCTGGCTGAGGTGGCTCAGGTCATCAATGTGGGTGTAGCTGGACCCATGATGGGAATCATCCAATACGGGTAACCCCATTTTTCTTCTTTTCTTATTAAGAAAGTTTATAGTTTAAGAAATGAAAATGTAATGTGACTGCTTGTTGTTTTTGTCTGAAGAGATGATCCTGTGACAGAGATCAGTCTGAGGACCTATTCCAACTCCAGGGAGGTGAAGTCAGCCATAGATAAGATTGTGCAGAAGGGAGGCCTCTCCAATGTGGGTGAGTGACCTGCTGTCGGCTGCCAGTTACAGCGAATGCCCAGAAGCACAAGTGTGAAAGTGAAAGGGCCGCAATTATCGCACGCTTTACTACCCAGGCACATTTTCGCGAGCAAGGATGGAATTAAATCTAAATTTGCTGCAAGACAGTGTTAGCAAAATTACAGTCCTCTTTCTAGTAAGCCGTGTTTTTCTTCTGCTCTGACCAGAAAGCCTTTGCTTTTACCATCACGCGGAGATCAGCTTTCACAGAGCAAGTGCTGTTTTTCTGCTTTGCTTGGTGTGTCAGCGTGCATGCACTGCCACATGCGTCTTTACGACCTGCTAAATTTTGCTTGCTGATACAAATAGTATTGTGCGCGTTTGCCCAAAAGTCTCTATTCATACCACAGCGTGAGCGGTAGTAAACAGTTCCCAGCAGAGCCTCTCCTGCCATTGTTAAGACCACCAAGGAGACAATGACAGACTAAATGGCAGGATGTCACTATTTTCTGTGGTGATATACTATTGCAGCCCTTCAGACACAGATGTGTCTCTTTGGTTTTTGTGTAAAGTTTTTATTTGGCACATGGATTCTTGCTCCCTCTGCTTTTTCCTGAAGCTCATTCCCCCATTTTCAACCACATACTTGAACATCATAAGTAGCAGCATAATGTAACCATCCCCTTGTTGCCCTCTGGTGTCCTGACAGGAAAGGCCCTCTCCTACATCAACAAGCAGTACTTCAGTGATGCCAACGGGAACCGGGGAGGGGCTCCCAACGTCGCGGTGGTGCTGGTGGACGGCTGGCCCACAGACAAGGTGGAGGAGGCATCTCGACTCGCTCGCGAGTCTGGCATCAACATCTTCTTTGTCACCATTGAAGGCCCTGATGACAGTGAGAAACAAAACCTAGTGGAGGCCAATTTTGTTGACAAGGTACGAGTATTATCACAGAGGTGCATCAGTGATTAATCACAGATTACAAAAACAAAACTGAAACGCAGTGGTTTATTTCATCCAACAGGCTGTGTGCAGGACAAATGGCTTCTACTCCCTTCCTGTGAACAGCTGGTTTGCACTGAGGAAGGCCGTGCAGCCGCTCGTGAAGCGCGTGTGCGACACAGACCGGCTGGTGTGCAGCAAGACCTGCCTGAACGCCAACGACATCGCGTTCGTCATCGACGGCTCCAGCAGCGTGGGAACTGGCAACTTCCGCACGGTGCTGCAGTTTGTGGCCAACGTCACGAGGGAATTTGAGATCTCCGACACGGACACGCGGGTTGGAGCTGTGCAGTACACGTACGAGCAGAGGCTGGAGTTTGCCTTCGGCCAGTACAACAACAAGGCCGAGCTGCTGAACGCCATCAAACGCATCAACTACTGGAGCGGCGGGACCAGCACCGGTGCGGCCATCACCTACGCAGCTGAGCAGCTTTTCAGCAAGTCCAAACCCAACAAGCGCAAGATCATGATCGTTATAACGGATGGTCGCTCTTACGATGACGTCAGGGTACCAGCGCTGGCTGTCCATAGCCAAGGTGAGAAAGGCTCCATAACACAACATGAGATAAGAAGTCTTTGTCAGATTAAGCAGTGCTGTTGATCATTTAAAAAAAAAAAGGCCTAACACCTAAACTACGAAAAAGAAAAGGGTGTGTCAGTGCAGTGTCAGTGTGTGTATAATACCGTCCTCTGATCCAGGTGTGATCGCCTACTCCATCGGCATCGCCTGGGCAGCCCAAGATGAGCTCGAGTACATCGCCACAGACCCCGATAAGGAGCACTCCTTTTTTGTAGACGAGTTTGACAACCTCTACAAGTTTGTACCCAAGATCATCCACAACATCTGCCAGGAGTTCAACTCTCAGCCCAGAAACTGAGTACAGACTTTCTTTTCCTTTTTTTTTTGGTGGGGAGGGGGGAGGGGGGCACGTTTGGTTCTGGGGTGTCTTGACACGCCACCGATTGTAAATGTATTCATTCTGGCGCCCAGACGGAGGTGTTGAATTGGCTGCGGTGAAACATATTTGGAGAGGGAAGGGATTAAAAATCTTAGGACAACAAAAAGAAGAATGTCCCGAACTGATAGACGGTGCTGGTGGTGTATTATTTGCATAACATCCCATTTATAATATGATGCCAGTTGTTGGTGTCACTGAAAACAGCTTAAACTAACAGTACTGATAGGTCAAGCTTTGTAAAAAGGTCTGTGAGTTAAATAAGAGGGTTTTTTTTAATGTCATGGCAAATAATTCACATCCATATTAACACGTTTTCCATGTTTGAGAGAGGATTTGATTGATTCAGGTGAATTTTTGGAGCTTTTACTGCTTTTCAGCCTGTCAGTTGTGTCTTTAAACATTAGTAACTGACCTACTTACATCAATAAAACCCTTAAATACAGACTTATAGTACCTTTGTGGGAAGTGATGCCAAAACAGTAATAATGATAAAATTGCCTTACTGGGATGTGGTTCCTGCAGAGAAACATGGGTTTAAAGCATGCCTTGCACTTCCTCTTCTGGCTTAACATACTCCATTAACTTAATATGGTGCTTTTATACAATTCTCTGCAAAGGGGATATACTCTTTCACACGTGGTGAATTTTGATCTTCTTAATAGGAGAGATGTGATAGTAGGGACATTGTTGAAGTTCCTCTCAAAGACTAAGGTGCTGATATTGCTGTTGATATGATTCATAAGTGCAACTAAGAGGTGGGTGTGGAAGCTAAACTAACATCACGAGATGAGGTGAGAGGTGAGCTTGAATATCTTTGTGTTGAGTGACAGATCAAAATTATGCTTTTCAGGAATGAAAGCAATCAGTCAAATCACTCTTGTCTTCCAATAGTGGTTGCTTTTAACATTGCAGTCATTCCTCAGCTCTGCTGAAAGAGTATTTATGATTTTATCCTTCTTACGCCCTGTTTGTACATATGCTTATTAAAAGCCTCCTGCTTATAATGTTCAGATAATTGATCAATATATATGAATATATATTGATTGCAGTTTTTAATAAAATAAAGAAAACATGAAGCAGCTTATTTGTCATCCTTTTCATTAAAGTGTGTCCTGTTTCAGACAAAAAAAAGATTTTTAAGATTTGGTTGGACTGATGATCTCATCACAGATAAAAAATAAACATCTGCAGATTCAATTAGAAATGATAGAAACAAGAAGCTGATTACTCTTAAAACATTTAAGGATTTCAACCAGTAATTTAATGAAAATGAAAATTGCCTCTTTGTCTACTTTCTAAGCAGGAAATTCCAGCACTTCATATGGCATTCCCCACAGAAAAGTTTAGAAAACTTGAAACTTCAAGACAACTTTTAGACCAGATTTTTATTTCTTCATTTTTTTTTTTTAGTTTTGAGGCCAACTCAGAATTTTTATAGAAGACTACATGTGCTGTAGTTTGGGCTGAAAACTACCCATCTTCTTTTTCAGTTATTTACCTTTTGCGGCTCCATAAGCCTTTGATTATAAGTTTTACATACTATGAATAATAACAGATGCTAGGTATAGTTTGAGATGACCAAGGCAGCAGTGCTAACAATTCAACTTTCACTTGAGGACTACACTTGGAAGCTGGGAAATGGAGAATGTGGCAAAAACTCCCTGCAGAGTCACTCAGGAGACCCAAGCAGGGACAATGAGCAATGAAAGCATGCCTAGAATGTTTGCATCGACAACATTTAGTTAGCAGTTAGTTTGGTGTCACTCACAATGCAATAAAATAGTTTTTATTCAAGAAAAAAATAAACAAAAAAAACAAAAACTGGTATTATCATTTGTTTCATGAAAAAGCAGCCTTCACATTTATAGAATGACCAACATCAGAGCCCCATCAATATGGTACAGCAGGTTTTATTTTTGAACATACTTCCATATACAAACCAGTGACTGAGAAAATGGCTCATTTGAAGCTGAATCTCCATGTACAATACCTTGATTTATGTTTTCTTTTTAACCTCCTCAGTTTACAGTAAACTGGAATTGAATCCCTCAGTGTTGGATGGTTAAACCATTATTTCAAATAGTCCTAAAGTACTGCACTAATTTCCTGCTAAACACTGGACTACTGTAATTATCAGGACATACATGATGCATCACATTGTAGTCAAGCATGTCCACACAGCTGGGGAAAACTACATACAGTACACGCCATTCAATTCAAACAAGAGCAAACTGGCCAAAATCTGTTAGTTACTCCTAAAATAAACATCTACAACCAAGTCTGGGTTGTAATTATATAACCAGAATGGTTTACTTTGGACACATATGTTTGTAATCTTACTTCTGAGGTGCACAGTTACTTGAATCTAACAAACAAGCAATATATTTAATGGTCTGTATCACTCTACCAGCTTTGCCCCCAACCACACTTATCAAAAATGAGCACTCAAACTCACGCTGCACAGTAAATTTTAAGACTGAATATATATTTTGTTTATTATAAGTATTTGTAATTTTACATCCAATGTTAAAATCCACAACATTGTGACAACCAGCTTCAGTTCAGTTCTGCACCACCCCAAACCCCTCCCCCTGTTCTCCAAAACAAAGTTTGTTAAAATAACATTTTCAAGACCTTTTTGAAGCAAAGGCACATTTGTCAATATGGGTTTTAAAAAGGAAAATAAAGGCAGGCCAGCAAGCAGAATCAGTCTGGGAAGCAGAGAAAAGGAAGCGAGAGAGTTCCACGCAGCTCCAGCAAGCCTTCGGTGCCCCGTGTTTCCGAAACACAACACAGAACTGACTTGGAGTAAAGGAGCTGGACCTGGTTCATCTGAGAGGGAACGTTGAGGGCCTGAGGGATCTGGAACAGGGGCAGAAGAGGAAGGAGCTGGAAACCTCCTTTCTCCACTCCACTTTAATACTTGTCCTGAGCCTCCTTTTTGTGGAGGTAAAGCTTAAGTTTGTCTGTAGGGGCACTGTGACCGGTCACACCCAGGCCTGCCTGGATGGTGGGTGGGGGACCAGAGAGCAGTTCTCCTCTTGAGGGCCTCCCTGCGAGCCCCTTCTATAGAGTCACAGCCTGTTGGAGGCTTGCGGCTACATAGTCTGCAAGTACGATAGGAGACCAGTGGGCTGTGTGAGGTGGGACTGGACCCCTGCCTGACGGTCCTTCCCCTGCTGCGTCTCTATTGGTCCCTGATCTTGGGAGACTGAGTCAGAGAGCAGGGCTGTGGACGGACACGCAGCTCCGCGTCATACAAACACCTTTGCAAGAGCATCTGCCCCGGCACTGGCAATGTAGCACTTAGATGGATGAAATGCCACATCGTGGATCGATTCTTCAGACTTCTTTCTGTGAGCCGTGAATTCCTGGATGCAAGTTTTACTCTCCAGGTTCCACAAACGGATAGAGCAGTCATGACCTGTGAAGAGGATGACAGGAGAGAAATATGGTTTAATTTTTCCATTCAGCTGAAGAGAGATGCCTTTTCTACATTTGGAACCGAATATTGGTCATGAAGGTTCAGCGGTGGACATCAACTCTATCCTTTGTATCGTCTTCTCTCATCATCAACTAAACAACTACATCTTACCGATAAAAATAGTTTAAAATCATGAAAAACCAAAGTTTTCTGCTCTCTTCAGAAATAGAATAAATATTAACGCTATAGACAGTATAGACAATTACTGGGCCAAGACATAAATCATCAATCTAAACAGTACAAGTGCGAGGAAACTAAATTATCAATAAAGATATGCAGCACAAGAAGAAACTGGTTGTTAGGTACTCACTGCCCGACATCAGATAAAGTCCATTGGGGTCCACAGCTAAGCTGGTGACAGCGTCCAGGTGGGCCACCATGGAGTGAATCAGCTTCCCGCTGTTGTTGTCAAAGAACTTGATATGCCTGTCCTCCTGCGCGGTGATGGTGATTGGAAGAGTGGGGTGGCTGAGCACCTTGTTGATGTGACAGGGGGTGCCTGGTTAAACATAGATGAGCAAATAAGATACACAGTGAGAACGACACTGACACACAACTGATTTCAGCAGATAAGAATATGACAAAGCAGGTGTCCAAATCAAGGACAATTTTTGTCCCCATTATCACAGACAAGTAATTGTAGTATCATTTACCAATTTACATGCTAAGTGATATATCAATACTGCCACCTAAGCCACTGAATGGGCATTACAAAGGAAAATCGTTTTTCCCCATCAAGCACACAAACCTAAATGCTCTTCCTACAACCACCACTAGATGTCAGTATAGAGCACAACCTGTCAGCTTCATAATGTTGTCCATTTCAACTGAAGTGAATTAAATATAATTCAGAAATTGCCTGGATACATGTTGTTAATTTCATCCTGCATATCAGTAAAAAGTCTTCTGTGGTCCAAAAGCATCAGCTTATTTTTCAGGGGCAAACATTTCAGTCAAATCCTGAAATTTATTGTTTGTTAGAAACTTTGAGTATTAGTGCCTCGCACATCCATACTCACCTGGCTCCAAATTGGACTCCAGACTGAGGACCAGTTGGCAGGTTTCCATGTTAAAGAGGCCAATCTGCCCATTCGTAAAGGATGTGACCAGGTGGGCTGGATCACTGCACACCAGGTCTACTGAGGACGGAACTCCCAGCTCTGATGCAGAGAAAATACAGAAATGTATGCTGCAGCTATTTAATTGTATATATAAAACAAAAAGTAAAGTGGAGACATGAATTAGACATTACTTTTATTTTCGTTGAACACAGCAAGTGCAGGGGAGGTGGTATTGGCATCCCACAGTCTCACGGTTCCATCTGCAGAGCAGGAGAGGAGGCGCTGGTGTGCGTTGCTGTAAACCAAGCCCCAAACGGAGTCTGTGTGTCCACTCAGCGCTCCACGCAGCACTGATGGGTCTGTCACAGAGAGCACATGTCAGCCCCAGTCAGCCGCCATGATTTGATATGAGAAGCCTCAAATTCAAGCAAAAAAACAACTGCAGTTACCATAGGAGTCGTAGGGGTCAATATTGGGGTTGGGGGTGTTCCAACACTGGATAGTCCCGTCAACCCCTCCACTGAAACACTGCTCCCCTGTAGTGCTCATCACCACACTCAGCACAGCTCCTCTATGATTTAAAGAACATTGGATTGTAAAACATCGTGCAGAGCAAGCCAAGACAAAATTTTTTAACAGCTTTGACTCTTGTGTGGTGTTTTTACCTGTGGGCCCTGAACGTGTAGATGGGTTCCACATCTAAAGATGTACTCCTGCAAACAATGTCTCAATTAATATGACATGCTAAACCAAACAGCAGTGCTAGGTTAATATCCGTCTGTGATTTCACTGAAAAATGTTACTGTTAAACATCTTGAAGGCTCTGCCGTGGCAATGACCCTTCAGTTGTACAAACGACATCACCCTTTATTGTATGACAACACCTCTAGTGTTCTTACTACCACTGGGCTGCTGAGATGTGACACAACATAATGAGTTTAGCTGGGGAGAATGTCATCTGTCTTTTTTTTTTTTTTTTTTTTAAATCACATGGAAAAAGTTTTCTGCTGCTTAATCATGTGACGATGGTGGAACGATGATAAACTCCAAGGTGTACAGGGCTGTGATAAAATGACTCAAGAATTTCTCATTACTAATGCTTGAGGTATGAAGGCACTTCAACACATTTCAGAGTTAAGCCTGGTTTATGGTTCAGTGTTGATCAAACAGCATTTGAACGCCACATCTTTGAACCCTACTCTGTACCCTGACGTGCGCCTCACCAAAAATGTTCAGGTTGATGTGGACAAGAACAAGTGAGACTGGTCTGTTTGGTATCATTGCTGTTCTTCATTCATATTTTCCACTAATATTCCTACCACATTGTTACTGCAAAGTCAGTAAAAATTACAGTTGCTCAACTTTTACCAGATCCAACACGTTAGAAAATGCTTAATTTGCCCAGTTGCTATGTCTGAACTACGTACAGGAAGTAAACAACGTAGATCCTATATGTAG
>JBAMYA010000007.1:15197332-15245400 GCA_037176975.1 Arrhamphus sclerolepis
TTATTGATTTTTGTTGATCCCAATTTATGCTTCTAAGTAGGAATTACGTACAGGAGGTAAACAACGTAGATCCTATATTTAGGCTATGTACATAGTTCCTACTTAGAAGCATAAATTGGGCTCAACAAAAATCAATAAACAGACAGATAATGAAACTGTGAATTAAAAAAAAAAAAAATATATATATATATATGTATTGTTTTAGCACAAGGAAAGCCACAATGTTTGGGCTAAGAGTAGAAATTCTCACTTTTTGGCAGGAGCAGTCTTCTGTAAATTCCACATCTTGAGTGTGTGGTCCTCTGAAGCAGTTATGAGGACAGGTTCCACAGGGTGGAAGGTCAGAGCACGAATCCCATCAAAATGACTCCGCAGAGTGAATTTGGGGTTCCATGTTTTTCTCATGGCATCCGTATTGTTGCCAATCTGAGGAGAGAACATCAGAGCTTTACATACAATTTAAGTGTTAGCAGCTTTACAAATCATTATCTGCAGTTCAGAAATAAGCTCCAATTAAATTAGTTTTTTTTGTTTTTATTAATTAAATTCCAGTGAACATTATTTGCAATGTTGAGATGCACTAAATTCAACTTTTTTGCAACAAAGAGGGCAGTGGTGACAGATGGAGTCAGTGGTGGAACAGCAAGCAGGTTCAGCAAACAATCATTTTATGCTGCTTCTTCCATTCTTCTCTTTGACGTCATTACGTTCTGAAAGATGTGCAGACTTTCTCTGCACACCAACTACTGCAAAAATCCATCAACGCACACATCCGTTATTACCGGTTTTGTCCACCACAGACCTCTTCTGTCAGCATGTTCTCCTGTTTACTTTTGTCCACAGCGTGCTGCGTAAGCTATCATGGTGTTCTATTGTGGATGCAGGTTGAATAAGAGCCTTGAGAAGTCTACGCTGGAGTCTGAGATAGGTCACATTTTAAGTATAATGTGAAACGCTACCAGGGAAAAAAACTGGCTATGGGTTTAAAAAAAAAAAAAAAAAAGACTTGAACGTGGGCTTCAATTTAACAGTCTTAAAAAAACCACTAGTTTTGCATTAATGGAGGAAACTCATTCTATGTTCACAATGATTGGTTGAAGTGGCCTATGCTTACTTTTTTTGTTAAAGGGGGTCATATCAGATTTTTTTTAGGACTGTGTGGACACAGAAAACTAGTCATAAATTCTGAGCTGAAAATAAAAAAAAAGAAATCCTACGTTCCGACAAACGTTTCTTCTTGCTGTTGATACAAATGACGGATGTTAAATGTTAGCAGGTGCATAAACATGCCGTCACAATGGGTTGTCGTCATCACATAAGACTGATAACAAGACACTCTGAATTATGAATATGAACCACCAAATCAGATCTTTACCAAATCAGAATTGTGTCAGAACTGGACAATATGGCTGGTAGCGTGAACGTAACATTAGACGGCCGCTTCTCATTAGGTTCTGAAGATAACGAGCAGAAATTGTTTCTCCTGATCTAAAAATGCATTCTGCCTCTTCCCACTTACGTCATACACCAGACTGTCGGCCTCGTTGGCTACAGTGAGCCCAGCTAGCTCGCCCAAGCCCAACTCGCTTTCCATGGCTTCGTCTGTGCCCATAATAAATGACTTCCCTGAGGTGGGTGGGAAAGTAAGCGCCTCAACTGGGGAAACAACAAGCAGATACAAACACAAGCTGAAACAGATTGCAAAGGTAGAGAGGGAGTTTAATCCAGTCTTATCAAGAGTTAATTGTTCTAAAGCACCTTCATCTGTTCGGTTTCCCTCATGTTCGTTAAAGCGGGGCACGTTGGGTCGGGACGGAGGAGTGGATGGAGGCTGTTGGTGAGACAAGTCCTCTGCGTCCCTTAGATTGGCCAGCATGTCCTGCAACTTGGACCGGTTGGGCCCTGTTAATACGCAAGGTGAATAATTAACAAAACAGATAATACGGCGAGGGAGAATAAAAATATAAAGAAAACAACTGAATATTTGATGATAAATTAGTGCATACAGGCTGAAAGAAAGAGCATTAATGAACATGGAAGAAAACAGTATTGAGAGGGTAAAAAGAAAATTAATAAATACACGATGTAAAAGAAAATAAGGGAGAAAGAGAGGCAACCAGCAGAGTCTGTGTTAAATAAAAACGTATAAAAAGGTGTTGAGGCCCATTTGAGGCTGTGTGGTGGAGATTTATTCACAATAGAATGGAAATATTAAGTAAACCAATAACAGATTCTTGTTTGACTGAAAACATTTTCAATATAGTTATGTCCTCTGAGTTATGTGGTAAAAGTTTGAAACTATGGTCTGCAGCTTTTTAGCAGAGCTTAGCATACCGACTCTTAATGGTGGGAAACCGAGCAGTTGCCAGGCAACCAACAGAGGCTTGACAAAGTTCACTGCTCGTGGTTGAGAAATAGTTTGCCATACAATACGTTCAATCAATGATGCAAAGCTTCAGGCAGCCGCCTGTTAACTGAAAACAAGGAAAGTCTGTGTCATGGAGATTTTTTTTTTTAAACTAGGTCATCAAAAACTGAATGACTCTGTTCAAGCTTTATAAAATCCACCAATATGTTTTAATGCTATAAATCAATTCAAACCAACAAAGATGCAAAAGGCTGAGTGGAAAGCTTCAAAGATGTACATGTTTTCTTACCTATGATGAGTTTTTTTTTCCTTTTACCTTTATCCCAGAACACATTTTTGAGTAATTTTAATCTTTTAATTTCATTCTTTGACTTAAATAGAAACTACATGTTTAAAAATTAGCCCACATGAACTCCCCCACACATGCACCAAGTGATAGAAGCGCCAACACACACTGAAGAGAAGTGAAAGATTTCTGGTTAACCACAAAAGAAAGCAAAGTGAAAGAAAAGTGAAAGAAAAGTGGTGCCGCAGTCAACTGAGGAGGAAAGCGAGACGAAGAGAGTTGTTGAGCTCATGATCGATCACAGCAGGAGGGAAAGCAGCAGCTCGTGTCTCAAATATAAAATCTAATAGCTCTCTGTTGCTGAATGAGTTTTAACTGTTATTTTGGGAGCAGTAGTATTCAGCTGAGTCAATTCTACGAGCCACTGAAAAAGCTTTTCTCTTTTTTTTTTTAAAATATAAATTTAAATGAGCAATTAAACAATTTGTTATTGTGGCTGACAGACGATGATAAAGATGGTGATCATTATGTTATTATCCCTGGAGAAGACAGAATCTGATGGCTGCAGAGAATATCACAAGCCCAGATGGGGCACAGATGGCCTTATTATCACAGCTACATGTCACATTAATCTGATATTCAAGTGTGTGAACACGATGACAACGTAGACATGGATGTAAAGCAAAAAGAAAACACTTAAATGGGACAGACAAACATGCATCTGGCATTATAGTTTGGGGAGGGAAATCATCATGACAGATTCTGTGTGTGCAAGCACTCGCTGGAAGACTGAAGAGATTTCAGTAGGAAAAGTAAAGAAGACAGGCAAAACCAGGAGCAGCTCGAAAAGGAGATGAGAAAACAATGAAGGTGCTCAGTTTTTGATTTGATGCTTTTTGGCTGAACTCAGGAAAGTCAGGCTCTAAAAAGAGAGGAGAAGGAGGGAGGCATCAATGCCTAACACGACTTACTCTTCACCCCCTTTTTGCCCCTGCGCTCCTTTTTGTACTGCTCCTTGAGCTCCTTTATCAGGCGCGGGTCCACGTCCCAGGCCTCAGAAATAGGACCTTGCTCGTCCTTCTCTAAATAAGGGGAAAAGAAAACCAGACCGAGAGGCTGTTGAGGAACTGCCCTGGTCGAGGAACAAGTGGCCTGGCAGAGTGAGTGAGCTGGAGACACCTCTCTCAGGCTATTAAACCACAGAGTGGTGAGTTGTTGAAGTCTAATTTCTTTTCAAGCAGGCCACTAATCTCCTGAAACATCTGGGAGCAGCACACACAGTTGTGTCCTGAATTTCTCTAGTTTTTTTTGTTTTTTTTTTAAAGAGAAAAATGAAAGTGGTTGGAGGGGAAATTAATGCCATGTGGGTAATTCTTTGATTTGGATATCTACAAAGCATACATATGAAATATTTTGAAAATCAAATACTTTTCCTCAGATTTGACTAAAGGACTCAAATCTGATTTCAAATTTTAAGAATACTTCAGCATGACATCAAGTCCATTTAGCTCTGAATTGGGTCTAAAGGTCACTGACACACAAAGGGAATCGAGGTGGATCTGATGACACACGAGTGGAAGACACATTGTGGTCACAGGCTGGCTATGGGAACACACAGTGGAGGAGATAAACTATGGGTTAAACAGAGACACTCCAAACATTATGACTTATGATAACAACATGATATATGAATGAGACGTATCTCTTGAAAAGCCACCAAACCAAATTTAAAAGTTACATATCAGTGTGCAAGAAAAAAAATAATTTGCCTTTCCATATTGTCAGAATAATTCTGTGGACTCAACGCTGCACTTCAGGTTCGCTTCATGAACCATGTGTGACTCACCCCAGTCTGTTCCGTCTCCAGTGCCTCTGGACTCCGATGAGGTGTCCATGTCGTCAGGGCTGGACAGGAAGTCAAAGCCCTTGAGTGCCTCCTCTGTGTCAGGGTCCTCACTGGTGTCCATACTGGCTGGGTGATGAGGGCTTTGTGATGATGATGATGATGATGATGAGGGTTTCTTCCTCATGATCTAGAAGAAAAAGTTTGAGGGTCATTTTAGCGTTGTAGAGAAACAACTTTGACTTCAATGCCGAGTTCAGATAGTGTGGAAATGCTGCTTTCTTACCGTCCTGGATTCCACATTAGTCCTGTCTTTCCCCTCGCTATCATCATCTTCATCTTCATCACTGAACTCTGCTGCTGCACTTTCAATGAATTTGAAGGCCTCCAGTACAGCACTGGTGTCAGAGAGCTCGGCTTTTCTGTAGACAAAGATGTAAGCACAGCTATATTCACAATACTCAGCTTTTTAGAGTGTCTTGTTTTGTTTCCATGAAAATATCAGAATGTCTGAGACAAATATGGTAAAGTATTAACTGTGCAGTCTGAAATACCTAAAAACTGACCTTACACCGTGGCACATATAACCCTGAGTTTACAGAAATCATTTGAAGTACTGTTGTATGAGTGGAAGTGGACTATACTCACCCCCTGGTGCCCATCCCCTTTGGTGTTGTTGTGTCTGTTCCATTGACCAAAGGTTCGGTACTCATCCGTTCGCCCGCCCTCCCGCCCCCATCCCCGGCAAGTCCTAGTAGAGCTCGGACTCTCTGTGACTTCACATCTAAAATGGTGTCTGTGTAGCCCACCTCCTGCAGGTACCTGCAACAAGTTAAATCAAGTTTAATTACAGGTAAAAATAATCCATAAGGATAATGATTCAAATATATTAAGACTGATAATTGGTTCATAAATTCATTAAAAATAAATTTTCATGACAGTTTAAAAATAACACATATTTGAGAATCAGTTTCATAAAATTTCCCTTCAGTATAAGTATACCTTCACTGTGCTTTTGGGTGGGGTTCCTTGCTCATTAATAAATATTTGGATTAACCTTTTCTGCAGCATGAGGATCATACTGAAGTGTATTCAATATTATATTTTTCAATAAAATTCACATTGGGATCTCATGTTTTAAACTGAATGATGTGCATCATTACAGACAGTTTAAGCTTAAACTTATTTTTCTAATAATATTGTTGTAGCACCTTCTAACCATTTTAAATTAACCTTCCAAATATCATTGGTTTATGAGATGCATATGGGTTTTCAAAAATGCCAACATAAATAACAGAAATAGTTTTGTAACACTGTTCAAATGGCGTTCGCGCAACAAGAATTTATAACGGTAAATGACGTGGTTGACATCGCTTCTGGAGCAGTTTGATTAATGATCAAGAACACCAACACACACAGTTAATGGAAATTCAGCCCTGATCACATCGTCACATTCATGGCGCTTTCTAAGTTGTGTTTCACACATTGTTGTTGTTTTGTTTTTTTTAACGTAATTGAATTAAATCAACTTTCCATTATGTATAATTCTGTACATTCTATGTTTTTAACAATAAAACCACATCTATCATCACCTACACTACATTAATGAAGCAAAACTCTGAACTTAGGTGATGAATTTAGACATGAACTCCCTTTTCATATATGTGTGTGTGTACATATACACACACATATATGTATTTATATATAGACATATATACATATGTATATACATACACTGTAGATATATATATATATATTTTTTTTTTATAGTCCTCCCCTGAAACAAAAATCAAATTACAGCACATTTATTGGCCAGAATACAATATAAGATAAACTTTATTGATCCCCGAGGGGGGTGACAAGAACTGAGGAAGAGGATTTGCCACTACTGTTATATACTGTAGTCTAGTTAACACCATCGGATCACCCACTCATTAAACATTAATATGAATCCTTTAGGGATGGAGAATAACTGAATAAAACTGGAAAGGGGAAGAGTTTTGGCAGATCTTTGATTTAGTCCCTGACACAGACCCATGAATAAACTGGCTGCTTCATCAGCCATCTATTTGGACCAGATGATGTGTTACGCGACATGATGTCAGAGGCTGAGCCCAGTTTATTTACACAGACTGGCTACAGAGTAGAACAAAATGATAAACACATTTAGGAGGCCAAAGAGTATGTAAGAGAGGGAAGAAGAAAGCATGAAAAGAAGAAAACAAAGAGCAGGTAATGACTGCAGCCGCCCATGTGAGGGTGCTCTTCCCCATCGTTTTTTAGATCACAGAACCAGCTAGATAGCAAGAGGTGATGCAGCTACAGACAAATGCACCTCTCATGCTTGTCAATAACCTGATAGTCCAATAGAGTTCATTACAGTGGATTTTGTAGCTTTATGGATCTGAGGCAACTTTGTGGGAGATAAAAGCCTGTGCACTTACTGTCTGAGGAGCTGTCGGCCTTGTTTCCAGGACAGCTGATTGTTGAGTGATCCAGAAGTCTCGTTCTCATTGGCCTCATCTGGAGGAGAAAAGGACACAAATCAGGGCCCCACAAACAGTGATCTCACTGACATTATTTCCAACTGCGTAAACACGACCAAAACATTCCCATATCACGGCGTCCAGGAAACTATCCACATTTTCAGAAAATGTTTTTACTAATATCATTTTTAAAAATATTCATCTAGATTATCAAATGATAGAAAATAAGTAGTAGTGTGTGAAAGCTCTTCAACAGCAGCAGAAAGCATTATTAGATTAAAAATAGAAGCAGTTTGATGCTTCAACAAAGACATTTGATATATAATTACGTATTCTGACACTTATAAAAGGCTGCTCCACCCGGGCCTCATGACACACTGGAAAGAGCAATGACGTGTCGATGCCTGCAGCATCCAGAGCACCACACACACCGACTGCCTCTGGCTCTGACAAAAACAAACGGTAACGGAAATTCTAAGCTTCCTCTGATGTTTACCAACAGCAACATCTTGCTCGCAAGTCAGATGGGAATTTAGCACGGAGGAGAGAGATGTGTTAATGAGGTTCTGATTGGGTTAACGTTGGGTTTATGAATTGAGAGGGTTGCTTCGGCAAGAGACATGAAGATGCCTGAAAAACTGGGTCATGTCTTTATCAGTGGGGTGATGAGAGGGCAAGTGAGCCACCACACCAGCAACACCTCCCATTTCTCTTCTCCCTCCTCCACCTACTACGCCCAACACCTCTCCCCGACTTCATCAACACTTCAAGGGCTTAGAACAGTCCTTGTGAATAAAGATGAGGAGTGAGGAAGGGAAATATCATAATCCACCATAATCAATGTTGAGGTTTTCAAGACAAGAAGCCAATTAAACTACAATAATATAACAAGAATCAGGAACTGTGCTGATGGTTTAAAAGATGCTAACAGAAGAGCAGAACACTTAAAAGGAAGATTATAACATCATATTTCAAAGATTTTATTTAGATAAAGATGTCCAATAAAGAACATTGCAATTAAGAAGGTTGATTTGATGGTACTAACACATTAACCTGCTTTTGATTTTGCACTGTAGAGCAGAATGCCACATTTAAAGATATAAACAGAACCAAAAGTGAATATAGGCTTATAATAATACTATAATATTTACATTTTAGTATTCATATTTACAGAGCACACCATCAGCACTTTTTACAATGGCATATTTATAATTTAAAAAGGAATCAATTTACATGATCTGTTTTGTGTGGAAAAAGATATATCACAACTTAGAGAAATCAATAAAAATATAATCAGATAGGTATAGATAAAAAAAAATGGTAGGAAAAGAAGTGAACCTATAAGGGAGAAATTTTGAGGTTCACAGTTCTTCTTAAGGACACTTTGACACATGGTGGGTTAAACCTATTCAATAACATCTGAAATTCATAATTGTTTTCCTTAACATCTTAGCAGGTTACATGAGCAAGAACAATTGCTCTTTCACAAGTCAGGTAGGGACATTGTGATGAAATTCAGTGAGACAAACAAGATTGAACATGAACCCAGTCTTCATGTGTGCAATAGTTCTGTCACTCGAGGTATGCTAGCACAGCCTTTCCCATGATTTAGTGCGAAGACGTGAAATAAGCTGTTTGAGCCTTCATACACTTACCAGAGTCGTAGCTTGGAGGTTTCATGTCACCCTGATTTAACTCAGTTCCATATTTTAACTTGTGGTACTTTGCTCTGAAAGCCAAAGGAAAGGAGGGTGGGGGAGAAGAGAACAAACAGGTTTGATCAAAACACCAGAGAAGAAGTTATTTTATGGGATCTGGACAAGCTTTGAATGTAATCTCCATTAAAACTTGTTCTACTTTTAAACATTGAGAATAGCCAAAATTCATGCAAAATCAATTATCATACTCAGTAGCGGTTCTGACATCAATAAAAATGTTGTACATAGCAATAACTGAGTCAAAAAAGAAGAATTCAACATAATTCCCATGAATGTGCATGGATGAAATGAAATGGCATGTTTCCTCTGATGTTTTTTCCATACAATAAAATAAAATAAAGTAAAATAAACACAGAGGTATTTATTTTTCTGTTGACCAGCCGATTGACTGACTAACAGTTTAAACTACAGTATAGACAGGGATGCAAACGCATGAACGATCAAAAAAGAGAGAAGAAGTTGTAACAGTTATTATCAAGGAACGTCATCTTGTTACGTGTTTAGCGACTGCATTAGCAAAAACCAGGGTCTACAGTCAAAATATTTGTTAGATAGCTCCAGTTGATTTAGCAAATTGAACTTTATGAACTAATGTCGAATGTGCACAGACCCGTTACTAATGTCTTTACATGTTTGAAAAAGGGCTAGACTACGATAGGCAAAGCTAAAAAATAATGCGACTACTTGAACCTTTTCAGTGTAGGGGAAACTAAAATGATCCAAAATGCCTTTTACAGGTGAAATTCTAGACCAAAAGTTAAAAAAAAGTCCCATAGAAATAGGCACATGGTTAATCAAACTGTAAAATCCAAATAAATAAATAAACAAACAAACAAATAAATAATAAATGTGCACATTAGTGATCATAGGAGATTATTCTCCACCATCCCACAGTGGCAGATTGGCCATCCAGCATATATCCAACGGGGTAAGCCTATATGTCATTTATTAGAGTGCACTGGTTCTGGTCTATTAAAACTGCAATTGTTAACAGTTCTCTTTAATAATATTTCGCTAGATGTCTCACTATGGGATGCACGCCTCACTGCAGCCCTCAGAAGCATTAATCTCAATACGCCAATTCTGATTGGCTGGTAAAACGTGTCCGCCCGCGGTTGCACGTCATTCAACCACCTTTTCTCACTCGGAACATATCTCGCATCCAGGGCTAGACAGCTCAACTGTCTATAGGCGGATCTTATTTAGCTTCCCCCGCCAGGTGCTACTAGCTATGGACATTTTCTGCTTCTTCGGTCACACCAGACCGAGACTATATACGACGCCCCATCACGGCAGTTCGTGTGCCGGGTATAAGCACACTTGCTAATCTCTCGGTTTACAGTTAGCACGCCAGCTAACTCCCTCCGCTCCCTGCCTGTACACCAGCTCGCTCAGAATGGAGGCTAAAACACCTCACACCAGAGGAAACAGAGACTCCGGAGCCAGACTGTCGCTGCGGGAATAAAATATCGAGCAGGGATCCACACCAGGTCTGCTTGGGCTGTCTGGGGCTAGAACACACCCAGCAAGCTACTGATGTCCCTGGCTTGTGTCAATACTGTTCGGTGTTCACCATGAAGAATCTCCGCCGACAGCTAGCCCACCAGGCTAGCTTGGCTGTTCAGGAACCCTATCTCCCTTATGGCGGCAGCCCCACTGTGGACGGAGAGGAGACGAGGGTCACGCTGGCAACTCCATGCAATAGCACCTGCTGGGGCTCCCAGCTCAAAAAGGCCCTCCTTTTGAACCACTGGAAGGAGCAGACTTGAAACATCTGACTCTCAAAACATTGTTGTCACTGGCTCTGGCTTCAGCTAAATGGGTCAGTGACATCCATGCACTCAGGTCTTCCCGGGAGATACGAGGACGATTTTGAAGCCCAACCCGACCTTTGTGCCTAAGGTGGTGGGTTCATGTTCTCCTATCATGCCTCACCAGGTGAGCAGGGGCCGCAGGTGCTATGTCCAGTCCGTGTGGTGCGCACTTATATGGATAGGACTGGTAGCTTCAGGTGGAGCGATCAGCTGTTTGTCTCCTGGGCTACTCCTCACAAGGGAAAACCAGTCACAAAGCAACACCTGTCCCACTGGGGGGTGGAGGCAGTTGCTCTGGCCTATATGAGTCAGGGTTTGCAGCCACCTGTGGGCCTGCGAGCGCACTCGACTCGGGGCTTGGCTACATCCTGGGCCTTATTCAGGGGAGTTTCTGCTCAGGACATTTGTGCCGCAGCAAGTTGGTCCTCGACGCTCACTTTTGTCCGTTTCTACATGCTGGACATTTCCGCTCCATGCGTGGCGCGTGCGGTTTTGCTGTCCTGATTGGAACAGATTGGTGGACGCTAGATAAGCTTTACTGGCAATACGGGAGCAACCATATCCCATAGTGAGACATCAAACGAAATATTATGAAAGAGAACTTTAGGTTATTTACATAACCGCAGTTCTCTGAGTATTATGAGTGAGACGTCTCACCAGACAACCCTTCTTGCTTGGGCGAGTGAGATGAGGTGCTTATCATGAATGACGTGCAACCACCCGCGGTAGCTATTTAAGCTAGGTGGGACTACCTGACGCAGACGGACACGTTTCACCAGCCAATCAGGATTGGCGTATAGAGATTAATGCTTCTGAGGGCCATAGTGAGACATTGAGCGAAATATTATGAAAGAGAACCTGGGTTATGTATACCTGAAGTATTAGAAGTAGCGTCAGCAAGCAAGATGACTAAGAAACCATTCTATAGCAACCCTACATTTATTTAAAAAAGCTAATAATTTGTTTTGTTTTCACAAAATTTTTGACAATAAACCATAGAACTGTAACCCAACTGAATCAATTTATACAAATCTGTTTCATTGGAAGGTGTTTAGAAAAGCATATACTGTGGCAAATGAGACTTTCACCCCCCCCCCCCCCAAGTGATTGCACACACTTTCACAAGAGGCGAAGACACTACAAGAAGAGCTCTCACACTTTTGATCTCAACCGTACTCTAACGATGCAGAGGAAGCAACCCCCTCAAAATTTAATTCTGCTTAAATTGGGTATATCCCACATTCAGAAGGCCATTTCTGATACTGCTTTCAGAAACCCTGGGAGAGGGAGCCTGTTGCTTAGCAACCAGGAAAAATGGTAGTAATTCTGGGTTAAGTGTTGCTCCTCAGGCAAGGTCTTCAGTGATCTCACTGGAGAAGAGTAGATAAACAAAAACCATAAAAAAACAACCAGAACGCTTAACAAACTCACGATGCTGCTCCTCCTCTGGGGAATGACAATGCAAAGCAGGATTCTGAGACTTGGCACACTCAAGTCTATTAAGGCTTTCATTAACCTAACCTTCCTTCGCCGATATCTTGCTGACACACCTGAAGGCAGTTGTGGTATTGTTGCCAACCTAAGTTTTTTTATTTTATTATGCTTGACCTTTGCTGTCTGGCCTTTCTTACCTCAGTAATGATTTACGTTCATAGAATTCCACATGACCTCAGCTTGTGGATGACTAATACAATCGTTGCTCTACTGTCAGCCACTGAGACGCTATGTACATCCTGTGCGGTTTTTGAGATGTGGAGTGGTTTGGCCTGGCTACACAAGAATGATAATAAATCCCACCTAGAACTTAAAAAAAACAACCCTTTTTTTACAGTCTTCCAATGAATTAATGCTTTAACTCCCTATGAATGATGTGCTTGAAAAATGTGATTAATTCAGGCATTAATAGAGACATGTTAAAGTCACAAACATACTTCTTTTCCAGGGTGTGGCCAATGTGTCAAAAAGGAAGAGGAATGTGAAGTGTTATTACAAACTTTTAACACAAGGACCTTGCACATGATGGTAGTGAGAGGAGACTGAGAATAATGTAATTTTTCTGAAAGGCAGCAAGGAGGACTTTTCTTTAAGTTGAGATAGGATTTGATTCTTTTCCTGTTCTGCCATTCTATTGACAACCGTGCAGTCATTTGACAACGAACGCACCCTTCATGTTAATGTAAGAGCTTGTCAAGAAATATTGCACCAGCTGAACTTGACATAACCTCTGGAACTCTGCTTCAGTTGACACCAGCTGATGGGTTTGTGCCGAGTAAGATGAAAGTGGGAATTTAAAATATTTCATATTATTATACTGCTGATTTGATGATCAGTGAGAAATTGACACAGCAGTGGTCATTTACTTTGGGAGAACTTGAGCTGCTCCAGGGAAGGTGAGGTTCTTGTATGCTGTGGGTGGGCTGAAGCATCAGTAAACAATAACACACTCACCTCTCCTGCTTCAGTGCGTACTCCAGCATTTTGATCCTTCGGACAAGGTCCTTCTTTAAGTTCTCCTGGCCTTTCCTTTCCCCCTGCAGGAAGGCAATTTGGGCCTGGAAACATGAAAATAGTACTTTAAACTTTGACCCAACAATCTTTAGAGATTTACAGTTTTTGCTTTTAAAAATAGAGTCAGTGCTTCCGGAGTTTTGGCATCTTACATACTAGATAGCTACCAACAAAGACTTCACTACAAAGACATCCTCTTTCAGGCAACATCTGAAAAGATCTACTTCTGTCAAGACTGAAATAGGATAATGGGAAATAAACAGCCTATCGTTATTATTCTATTTTAATCTAACCTCTTCACTCCTCACGTACCAACTGTTCCACTCTCTCCACACACCACTGTCTCTCTTCAGTAACATGCAGCAGCTGTTGACGCACTATCTGAGTCAGCATTACATTACTTTGCTGGGAACTCCACACATACATACATGGCATGTGTGCACACACGTATTGAGGGGGAGGCTAGATTAGTGTGCGATATACCTTTCACAAACTGAAAAGATGAATCTAATAACAGATATTCACAAATTGAAAACTGTCTAAGAGCAGGACCACATATTGTGGGATTCTAATCAGTGCATTGCTATATGGCTTGGCTGTATGTTGCAGTGTACTTAATAGTGCATTGAGATGGTGGTGCCTGTACAGGCGTGGACACACTGATCTTTGCCTTTGGCTCTGTTGCGTATAAATATATTGAGGTTTTCCTTTCAGAGCGCAAAAAGCAAAGATGAGTGCACTTGAGCGAGACTTGCAGATTTATTTACTAAGGTTTGCACTAGAAATTCACTGCCAACACAATTAATTGGCTTTAAAAAAAAAAATTGTGCACGACAAGGTTTTGACAGGTTTTAATATAGATGTTACATAGTACTGGAAGAAAGGGAAGAAAGTCATCATTTATGTAAATTTATTTACCAGAATGACTGATTTTTTTAATTTGGACTCTCTAAATAGAAGATACACAAAATCCGAACATGAAAATGTTTTGCTCTTTGTCTTTATGTGGGTTTATTTTTGGGGGCTTTCGGTTAAGGGTGTGCCACAGCTCTTTGGACACTCGTGTCTAATGGGGATCAGAGTTCGCTCCATTTCTATTCAGGCCAATTTCATATAATAAAAATAAATGAGAAACTCTGACATGACATAACCGTGTCACTTTCTTTGGGTTGCCGCGGTCTGCAAATACAACCCCAAATCAAAGGCAGTTGGCTGGACATGAAACATACTAAGAAGAATAAAGCACAGTAATTCTTCCATCTATCTTGTATCCTATTCCTTCACGGACTTTCCCTTTTTCAAGCTTCATTTTAACTGTTGATATAATATCCATGCATTTTTCCACAAGACACTGCAAAACCACATTCTGCACAAATTAAAACGATACGGCTGAGTAAGAAGGGAGCACGGGAGAATGGGAGAAAATAACTGTGATCCTTTATTGATTGTTATCCTAAAAGCCAGAACACCTTTTAAATGTTGTGAGAAGGAATGACAGGATTACAAAGTTGTAAAAGCTTTACTGTTTTTCTTAAATAAAGTTATTAAAAGAGAAATAAAATGCGTTGGGTTCATAGTATCTGCAAAGAAAAATCTGAGTAAATTTGACATTTTATTTTCATTTCCATTATCCTCACGATTTCTTCTAATTTTGGATTTATTCATCCATCCACATTTGCAGGGTCTTATGACATCACAGAACCAGCTGAGCAGCAACATTCAGCAGCTGTATCAAGTGATGCACCGTTTAACCGCAATCAAAAATGGGTTGTGCAAAACTGTAACAGATTTCAAAAGATGAACTCTGCAGAGGACTCAGCTGAAGTCAAATTGTGTGACCAACTCAGCCTTCCAAAAAATGTGTTTGAACTGGGAATTGTACTGAATTGAACCACTGCACAGCATCATTATGACCCAAAACCATCTTTTTCTTCTCAGAAGAAGAAAAAAAAAATCACATTGGTTTAAGATCCAGCTTGAACATCAGCGGCAAGGCAGCTAGCATAACAGATGTACTTAAGTGCCACTCAATTAGTCATTAAGATAACAGAATGTTTAAAAAATAAGTATTTTCATCATATCTGTGAGATCTGCGAGCCAAACAGTTCATTTTTAATATCAAAACAAAATTGATTGTTTTTACTCCCTTTTTCCCCCCTTGAAACCACAGGCTAACATCTGAAAGGAAGTAAGTACTGACATGATTCACTGTATTTCAATCTAAATGCAGAGGATGGTGCAAGGTTGAGTGGGCTGGATCACAGTTCCACACAGATCACAAATAGCACTGCTGCCTGCCAACAATGAATCATGACAGCACTTCAATCAGCCTCATAATAATATGAGACACTCTGGTAACATTTTCATAGTTTTCTCCACAGGAACTCTGTAACAATGTTGCCTCTGACAGCTCCCGTGCATATTGAATGCAGAGTGCTGGTACTCAGTTTGACATTGTAAACTGCAGAGTTTAGCTGGCATCAGTCACACACTAAGAGTCTGCAGAGATGCCAACTATTGATGCTTAGGAAAGGTAGATCAGCAAAACGGTTCCATCACTCTTCCCTTTACATCTATGAAGTCTGAGGTTCCTTTGCTAATTACTAATGCAGCTGAGATTGACATAACATTAAAAACATAAAGTGTGTCTTAGACTTTCAACATCCTTTAACCAGTATTACTGAGCAATAACGCAGAACAAAATAACTTTATAATGGAACATTTGATTATATTTATGAACTATCAGTGAGCTCTCAGACAAGGCCTGCTGTCCGCAGAAACCGATAAAGCGCTGTTGCGACAGGTGCGTATAACTTTATGGCACTTTGCCACACGTTGACAATAACTGGAGGCTAGCTTACAGAGCTAGATCAGTTTTACATGTTTTGCACAGCCAACCCCATGGCAGAAGTGACTAGAAACCAAAGAAAGTAATGACAGAGAACAAGAGAAAGAGAAAACCAGTGAGTGATTGAGCAAGAGACCAAACAAGAGTAAATCTCAGGCAGGCTTTCACTCAGTAGTGAGAGCTAAAAGAGACGATAGGATGAAGCAGGATGCAGAGCTCTCCTTATTGTTTGCCTAAAATCAAAGTAATCTTCGTCACCCTCTCATCAATCAACAAATCCTTTGTATTTTATGGTTTCTTTAGGCATGGTTGAGAAATCAAAGTTGTTCATCCTCTACAAACATACACTCTGTCGCCTTCTGTATCTAATAAACAATAATGCCAGTTATTCAGTTATTAGAGGCTATAACAGCGACCAAGATAAATTCGTCGGCAGAAATGTGTAATTGCCAAATTTTCTAAGAAAGACGAGGGTTGTGGGTAAAACAACCAAAAAGAAGAAAAATGAGCCACACTGAAATACATGTGAATGGATGTTTACTATCCAAGGTTCTGCGAAGATTTAAGCAGTTGGTATGAATGCTGTGGAAGAAAAAACAAGGATATATCACTGACAACCACTACAAAAAGCATCCCTTACGCTTACGCTCGCTATTAAATTTTCCTTGAGTTGACTTTCCCTGTGGTTTTACTTAGAGGCCTGTATAAACACATTCACATGTAGAATGATCATTGTCGTAAAATCTACTTTGCCCAGCACACCAGTAGGAGATGCTACAAATCTCAAATTTGAGAAGTTGTTCTGGATTGTTTTAACAAAAAATAAATAAATAACACTGAACGTCATTAAAAGGCTTCGGAGGGAATTATTAAGTCAATGACAGGTCATGGAGAGGGATCAACAAATGAATAAATACCACCAAAGTCAAAGTAGTCACAAAAGAGTGAGCAAACCATTTATTAACCTGATCAAAATTATCCTGTTGGAACATCTGACAATACAGTTTACTGATATGAAAAATTGGGTTGGAAAAAAAAATCACCAGATTGCATTACCAAGTACAATTCTGTTGTACTGTCTTTCTAGGGTGTGAAAAGAGGCAGAAGGAAAATATTGCATATGGAAAGTTATCACTGTTTGGATTGGATTTGACTCTGTGGGTCTGAAAATAACTCACTCTGGGCTAAAGAGGCTCTAATCTAAATATCAGTGGGGACTGGAGCCTCTGAGCACTGGAGCTGTATCACAAGTCATCAGGCCTACTGACAACCTAATTAGAATAATTGCAGAGCTATTTCCCAAAACGTTTCTTGTAATTCAAACATATAAAAAAGCAAACAAACAAACAAAAGAAACAGAAAAGAAAATAATACAAAAGAAAACACAAAAACCTCCAGGGTCAAAGGCCTTTGGAGTATCAGAACAGCAACAGATAAGCACATTTCAGAAAATCACAAATATAACTTAGACAAATGTGGGTACACGGGCTGAGTCTTCTTTCACCACATACATAAATTATGTTTGAGTTATTTTGAAGTGGGAACGATGAAATCACAAGCAACAATAGACACAACACCTGACTTCTAACTGCTGGGTGCTCAGCCATGATATGTACTCTGTTACATGTACTGCAGAAGGTGCTTGGTGATTCACAGAGAAAAAATTGTGACAGTCCCAGTGAGGGTGCTCATGTAGACTTTCTGCAGCTAGAGGTGAAAGTTGAAAACTGGTTCCAAATTTCACAAGAAAATTGGAACCGTATGCCTCTTTGATTAGCAATTCTGTTTTATATGTTGGAAGCGCTGAAAATGTTCACATTAGTTTTAAAGGCTTGAACAGAAGTGCTGCACACAGTAGCACATTTCACTAGTTTGGATAGGTAGTTACTTCAGGCATGAAAACGGTTCAGGGGTGCAAAAGGTGAGGAGGATACAACCCCTCTAAGGGGTCCGAGGGCATGCTTCCCCGTAAGAAAATTTTGGACATTTTATATTTAAAAGCATCAATCAGGTGCACTTGGTGTACATACATGCATTTATGAGCCGTACTAATATAATTAGATGACCCTCCACACATTCCTCTGTTAGCAGGAGTTATGAGGAGTCTATGTGGTTGAAGTCAAGGTAAAAGGGCGAGAACTATTTTCTGTATTGCTGTGTCCAACAGATGGATTTGATGTTGCAGCAGAGGTATTTAAATTGCAACTAATTTCCCTCATCAGAGCTGACACTAAGGCCTGTGCCACATTGCCCACAATTTGCTGTTGAGACAACAAAAAAAAATCCCAAACTTTTTACATTAATCAAGTTGCAAATAGTTTAGCAATCATAAATAAAGCAGGCTACAATAGTGTGATGTTTTAAACTGTCTGAAAAGTAACTGTTTCCCACATCAAGTTTAACTTAGTTCACTGCATATTTGAAGATTCTCACAGTCGAAATAAATACTGAATGTCAATACCAGAGAGAATGTGTGGAGGATGGCACATCAAAATACCACACATAAAACGTTAGCCAGTATTTCAGATCACTTCAGCTGTCTCATTATAATTGGATAGCAAGGCATGCAGTATTTAACTTATACTTATTTCAGAGCGTAGACCACTGTGATGCCCCACCATTACAGTCTTCTTGCCTCCCGATTTGACAACCAGTTTTCCCAGCCAAAGAACCAGTCGACTACCCAATGATCATTACTTTAGACCATCTAACTACGTTTCTATGGCTCCGAAATGATTTATATGTCCATATAAAGAATTTTAGAATATTACAAGGTAAATGTAGGTTTATGTGTTATAAGTGGAGCGCTGAGATATTTTTTTCCACAGAAAAACATCTTGGCCAAATTGTTACAAGTATAGAGGAATATAAGTATCGCGGCAAATAAAGCTGGAAGAAAAGTCAGATGACCCAGCTTTCCACCAGCACTTAAATGCAACATGTGTGCATAAATCTGTGTGCATTTGCGTGAAAAGTCTCAAAAGCCATCATGCCGATCTGTGCGTAAATGTAGTTTTATGCATGTGTATCAGACGATTCACGTAGGACGCTTTTTGAATTCGTTGTTATCATTTTGTGCGCGTAACTTTGGGTAAGTTGTCTGTAATTTCCCCGAAGTTGCTGACAAAATGTTCTTTACGGTTTACGAATCATGTTTTACACTTAGAAGTACCCAAAGCTACACAGAAATCACGTATCACACATCCGCAGATGTATTGAGTCGATTTTCCCTCCATGAAATGCTAACATTAACTTGCATCAGTCAATGTTACTTTTAGCCTTTCAAGCCGGTCACCTCAGCATCTGCCCAAGTACAAATGCTCAAATTGGCAAATGAGTTGTAACTGTCGTCTGCCCTCCCCCACATTCACACTAATATTTCAATGCTGTAGTGCTAGTAGGGGAATGTCTTGTTGAATACAAGGTTCCCTTCAGGTGCGCGCACACATTCACAGCTCACTATGGCTCCACTCTCATGTATAAAACCAAAGTCCCAACTCCATGTGCAACCCCCCTCCCCCCAAAGAAAAAAATAACTCTAAAACTTTTGTTCAGGTGTTCAAAAGCAAACTTCATGTGCCATTGGAGTTCTTCTTGGAAAATAACCCTACTGCTAGACACCACTCATCCTTTTTAAATTTATAGTTCTAGAGAGAACAAAACATAGAAAGATATTCATCTTTAAATGAGCAGACAATTGCGCAACTCTCACTTGATCTTGAAACCTCTGGCTAAACTCTTAATCTCATGAATCCATCCGAGCAGGCAGCGCATGCAGCTTTTAGAACATGTCCTGTGGGATCGCGTTAAGGACAGATTAAAACCAGTGAAAAACCTGACCACAGCCGTTCTGCAAGTGTGGGACTTCGGCGCAGCCTGATTTATGCTTTTGCATAGCAGATAACACATACAGCTACGAATGGACTCTGTGCATGGATTCTACTACATCTTTGGCATTTATACTTGTTGTGTGTTGTTGTTTATGTCGCTTTGTAATTGCACGACCAACTGCCAGATGGGAGTGCAGGTTCATCTCTGCATCACTGTAGCTTGGAGTGCTATGCTTCCCTTTGTTTACATCTGTTATGTAGCTCTGACATAGAAACCAAGGAAATAAAGTACATCTTACATGAGTTGTCATTTTTACAAACATGGCAGCAGACTATCATTTTACCAACTTGAAAACGACGACGAAGTAGCAGCTGTGATAAATACAAAGGCAAAGAAGAGCAACTCCATTAAGCTGACAAATCACATTTCTTGCATATTTGCATTTGGAGAGACGGCAGGTGTTCATTATATGACGCAAACTGCTCACATCGCATGCGAGGAGGTATGTTTATTGCCTATAAATGACAAAAATAGGAGCAAATAGGAGATGTGACCGTTTCTAAAAATGCTTGTGGTGTCGTGCCCAAAGGCACACGTCAATGTCTCTCGTAGCTTACGGCAGATACCTACAACATAGATATGCTGTTGCTTTGACGCTGAAGTATAAATCAGGTCAATGTAGTGAAGAGCGCAGTCTTCTGTATAACACTGAGTCCTGTAGACGCCAGCTCAGCAGCAATCATCTTTGGAGACATTTTCTTTGCCAAAGTTTTTGCAGTTTCATTGTTTCAATCACATCTAGATTTGTTTGTAAGAGAATTCATTTCCTCCTGATTTGCAATGATGCAGCATACAGCTGTGGGAGACAGTGAGATGCTTGGAGATGACAGTCTTTTCTCTTCAGACGAGCATCCACCATCTTCTGTTTTGATCATTTTGATCACCTTCATTTTCACTACATTTTTTATAAAGAAATATGTATTTTTTATTCAAATTGAACAAAAAAGGGGGCATAATATCTAAAAAATGTTTTACAGTGTTAAGCTTTCAAAACAATGTAATTATTGATCAATATTTTGGGGAAATGTTTCTTAGCTTCTTGGGGGCTCATACTGGAAACTGAAATGGATTTCAGTTTGATCAAACGCATTAAAAACATATTAAGAACCAAATGCATCGAAGACTCATTTTCACCAATGATGAAACTGTGCATCTGCATTGATTGAGATAGTGAGTGGCCATTCACTTCCTCATCCACATGAAGTGCTGGCCCAGGAACCCCTGGCGTCCTGCCGTACCAGAGATAAAGAAGAGTGCAGCTCTTTGAATCTCTGGCTTCCCATCGCTCCTCTATCAAACATTAACCTTGGGAGGAATGCAATGGGTCAACTCTGGCTATAAAGAGACACAGGAAGCATTTCATTCCCAGCCTGACACTGACTGCATTATTGCGCTGTGGGATAAGGGCGCCTTAGTCCTGTCTGAGAGAGAAACATGTAGAATGGGGCGTCCATCTACTGCAATGGACTCTTCAGACAGGAAAATGAAGCAGAAGAGATGAAAAGGAAAAGGAAAAACAGAGAGAGAAAATAAACACCAACCTCTCTAGACTGTGTCAAAAAAAAGCTGATCTAAATCCCTATTGCGATACAAAACAGAAAAAAGTGATTAAGCAAACATAAGTGGGCTTATTATAAAGCACATTACCTTTTCTGTGCTTAAGAGGACATATTTTGCTGCTTGAAGTGACAATCAACTTAAAAAACTTACTTAATGGGATAATATAATCTTATTACCTAGATTGGGGCCACCAAGGTGTTACAAGATCTCATTCAATGAGCCGTTCAGATGTGCAGAGTACTGTTACATCACAGACTCAGATCAGAATAGAATTATCCAGCATGCCAATATTTATATCCACTAAACTTCACATCAAGTTGAATTTATTGTACCTGAGAAATGAGTAACACTATTTTCAGTATCTACATCTAGAAGAGGGGAGTGTATGACCAGAAATGGGTTGCCTTTGTTCTGTAAAAGTAAAAATAAAAATTAAAAATGGCTAAGAATTAAGCTGTTGCGCTGTCGTTTGGGGACATTGTATCATAAACATGTCCTATTTCAATATCAACTTATGGGGAAGAAGGGAAAAAAAAGGAAAACAATTCATTTTAAATGTAATGGTGATCTAAAGTTTTAACACACGTACATGTTGCTTTTTAGTGACAAATGTGTGTACAAACTGTACTGGATAAGAAAGCCTTTTTATATTATTGGCAATCTTTAAAAATCAATACTATACAAGTTTGACTATCACATGACTATTCACATGAAAGCCATACTATTTAATCACTTTTTTAGTCACTGTGCTTGGATGATACAGGCAAAATGAGGCATGAAGTTATTTAGATGCATGAATGACAGATAACAGAATTTTGTCAACCTAATTTCAAGTCCATTTCTCCATTAGACAACGCCTCAAAGTATGACATTTTTGAATACCAGACATATTTTTTCCCCAGACATGCTGTGCGTCATTGCCAGAGCTATGAACAACACAATAAGTCCATTTAATCTTCACAGACTGAACACTGTGAAAAGTGCAGAACATCTCTGCAGCTAAACTGAGCTCACTCCACTTGTGGAAAAAAGAAAAAAAAATGCAGTGGATACTTGTACAACTTAAAAGCTTGCACACAAACAAAATGGTCAAACACGTTGGCCCTCCTCTCTCAGGCCGAGTTCAAGAAGGAAAGAAGGGGATGGAGTAAATACAACATTTACAATACAAACAACCTTCTTTCAGGGAACACAGATTTACTCTTACACCTACCACAAACCAATGAGCACCATGATGGCTGACCTGATAACTAGCCAAGTACATTCCATGCATGCCTGTACACTAGTAGCAACAAAAAAAAGTAGCAAAACAGCAGAAGCAAGACAAATGTGCTAGGGACTACTGTAGGGTGGCTAGTGCCACGCATTTGCCTGGCTAAAAACACCACCAAACATCAATACATGCTTATTATGCTTAAAACAGCACTCTTCAAATGTCTTGAAGTAAAAGTATTTGACCCAGTTACAATGCAGTTCTTAAAGCAAACTCATCACTTTATGTATCTGGTAGTTTGACAGCTAGTAAAACTAACTTCTTAGTTTTATCCTTCTGTACCATAAAAACAGATGAAATGCAGAAGAAGAGTTCCTTCAAAGACGGATGCTGCACATCAACCCCGCTGATGTCCACAGTTAATGATTTGTTTGTTCGGTTACCAGGAATAAGCCATGGCTACCACCTCTTGGACAATAAAGAAAATCTGTATACAATCAGACTGACAGAAAGACAACTTTCTTTTCTTCTTTGTCTTCCCAGACACACATTTGTTTTCAACCCATCACGGGCTTTTTCGCTTGTGCTTCACTTTACACTTCACCGTCACAAAACTTATGTCAAGTTAACACTACTGTGCTAGCTACAAGGTGTGCGAGAACAGGCATGATGCCAGGCTTCTTTAAGACAAGGGAATCTTCATCCAACCCATGTTGTTGCATTAAAAACATTTCAGTCTCATGGCACACATGCACAGACTGACATGTACATCCAAAGACAGACATTTTTTTAATATCAGCATTTTCTGTGATGAATAGGTTGTACAGTTTGAAGGTGTGGTCGAAGTCACACAGTTAAACTGCACCTTTTAAAAAAAAGGAGCGTACTGCTGAGTGAGGAGAATGTTGATCAGAAGAAAACTAATCGAACAATAAAGTGATGATACAAAGTCAGCAAATGGTCAGCCAGACAGATAGTAAAGTGCTACATTTCTAGGAGAGGAAGCAATGAAGCAGCTGAAGCCCTTTAGCCTGGCCTTGCCTGGCCTGTGTGCATGTGTGTTCATGTATGTGGGACACAAGACAGAAAAGCTCAGCCACTACCATCTTGATCTCTAATATCTTTCTAGAATTTAAGGCCAGGAAAACAATTTTGACTTCACCTTTATAAGAATACACACACAAAAACACTACTGTTCCATCAAAAGCTAGGAAAACGAACCAGATTACGTCTCACTGAGGCAATAATTTGATCTAATGGGTGCACCAGTTTACTACTCTGACAAACTGGCGACCTCATATTTACTGTAAAGCTGGGGGAGGCAGGACACTTTGTGGCAGAACCAGGCAGCTGTCCCACACACCCACGTAACCAGATGAAGACTGTATAGTGTGAATGGAGGAAGCTCTAACAAGCTGACAGCAAGCCAGATTGACGGCACAGAGAAAGGCTCTAGTGCAAGTGGAAGTCCAACAGGGACACTGGAGCAAAGCTCAGAGGACAAAGCTCTAGTTAATAACAAACATAGACACACACACGTATACTATAAATATGTATCTTAGGACACTGAGAAACCAGCACTTACACTGACAATATTTTTGGTTGGAAAGCATGTGCTTTTTTTCATCCTTCAGCTCTCTCACTCACACTAAGACAGCAAAAATAGCTACAGCATGGGGGCGGATATGGTATCAACTGAGGAATGGTGGTGACTCCCATTTCTGAATTTCTGTAGGTCACGGCATGCGTATGTACATGTTTGAGTATGGTTCACTCCTTACTGCCATACCATTGAGCTAAACATGTTTCAAGCCTCACCATCAACAAAAGTCAACAGGAGACCACAGTAATAGGTAATCAAACTAAGGCCAGGTGATGCTAGTCTCCTCCACAGCTAACTAAATTCTACACACAGAGGAGTAATGGAGCAGCATGGGACACACAATCATGATGAAAGCTCTTCATTTAGAAATACACTTCTACAAAACAAAGATATGTGGGTCAGTCTTCACTCACATAAAGCCACCTTACACTCCATGTCACCTTCAACCTTCTCTTGGTGTCAGATTTTGGCTCCTGACAGATATCTCACTGGCAAAGAGATACCCCTATGGAGCGGGGGTTTCCCCATAACTCAAGAGCTGATGAAGCACAGTGGAGCATCAGATGTAATGTGATCTAACCTCAGTCATCGGGCCTGAAAAAGACCTGCTCTAAACTGTGGAGCAGGGTGATGTCAATTAAATTTATGCAACTACTTTTCTGATATGTAAACATTACAATAGGCAAAATGCTTTAAAAACTGCTTGTAAAATAATTCTAATCAAAATAAATTCCTCCCCTTCATCTCTACTTCATTCTTGTGATGGTTATCTACAACGACACAAGCTACAAATGAACCACTGATCTTATCCTTTATTTAGTCTCATTGAAAAGATGTCTACCCCAAGTACTTTTGATATAAATTAGTCAGTTCAGTGATTATCGCACGCAGAATAAGAGCAAAATTACCAAAATGTTGCTCTAGCTTATAAATATCTTTACAATCTTTAATATATGATTTTGATGATGGAGCAGTCTCACATATTTTAATGCCAAAAAACCTAGGACATTAAAAATCTTGACTAGATTATTTGTTTTTTTCTAGTTTTATTTCATTAGACCATTGGGACCAACATAAAACTAGAAATCCTTTTATATGATCAGTATTAATCAAAACCTTATTTCACATAATCTTCAGAGAACCACTTTATTAAGAAGGATAAAGTTCTGATAGTTGTTTTTTTTTTCTAACATTGAGGATGTGGAATACTTGTCTTATAATACAAAAACTTAAAGTTGTGTACCAAGACCATTCATACTATTCTGTTGATATGATGAAAGGCTAAATTGTTTATTAAGTGATAAAATAATTCTTGTTTGGTCTTATTTCATTACTAAATCCAAACAGTGCAGCTGAACTAGACTTCTAATATTTGGCTACCATCAACACATCATTTTGAGGCCATCAACTGATTATCAATAGCCACTTACCTAGAGATTAATTATGATTGACAGTCTCTATGCATTACACAGTAACAGTGAGAAACAGACCAAGCTGGGTATGTGCAGTTTCCGTTCAGCTCCAGTTAAGAGGAGTGGCCTCAAAACATGACTTAACAGGCTGGCTGGACAGCATTCCTACAATTGCTGGGGTTTGCCTTCCTCCTTGAGAGCCACATGAGACACGACTTCAACTTCATACAGTTCAGTTACAATACAACTAGACAAAATGAACGATCCTTGTCAGAAGGTCATATTTTAGGTTTGTTTCTGTGAAATGAAAAACACAGGGTACATGGACATGATCATTATAAGTGGGATGTCGCAGGAGGATGAATAGAAGAGGACATATTGTATATGCCGCACGTCATCTTTCATTATGGCTGGCTGGCTGACTGCCCCCCACTCTCATTATACATCAAAGTCTATTTAAGCTCACTGAAATGGCATAGCATGTTTTCATTCCTCGTTGTTGTCCTTTAACAAACTGTTAATCCAGCAAGATCTTCCAAGTAAAATTACTATTATATTGTTCATCCTCAAGGACAACGCAAGGTTACATCACCAAAGGAGACTTTATGTCATTCAATTTATCATTAATGACCTGGCTCTGTCTAGAACTTGCAAACAAAGCAGCTCAGCAATGATTAACACTAATTCTTATAGTAGACAACAGAAAAATAATTATTGACATCTGTGTAAACAGATACTGTGCTTGAGAGATCGCAGTACAATCAAGAGTAAGCAAGGCATGTGAAATTCAATTCATAAACCCACCTCATCTTTAATGTTCTGTGACAGAAACCAATACACAAACCAAACACACACCATTTATGCCACTACAAACCAGTCACCCAATAAAGTTTGTGTTTTGCCACACCTGCTCCAGTGTTGTTACTGATAAGCCCACTTACTGACAACAGACAGGAAGCACAACACACCAGCCAGACTAAAAGATCTCCATAAGGCTGACTCAAAACCTTACTACACTGATCGGTGTACAAATCACTAATGTGGGAACAATGCATCGTCTCCCTCAGCTCTCTTTGTCTACAGGAAGCCCCATGGATAGTCTAACATCAGCTTACAAAAGTCAGAAATTGTCTGTGGTTCAGCCACCACAGCACCACAGCTGGATCTAAAATCGTGAGAAGAAAAGAATTACATTTTTTTCAAACATTAGTTATAACAGGAAATTGGCAACCATGACAAAGTTGCCCATGATCTGATAGTTTTTTTCTCCATACAGCCAAATATCTGCCAGACCATAGTACCTGCTACTAACGTAAATTAAATCTTTATATAATTTGAATGGAAATCAGGCAAGGAAGTGGTGAAAACTCATCTATACTAGCTTAGGCAACCTAAACATTTAAAAGCCCAACTCATGTTTCCTCCAGGAAAATTCTGGCTCATGACAGGAAATCCCTGTTTGTTTCTGTCATTATGTAAACAGCAGAATAACTGGATTAGTAGATCATCGGGCCAGGCACAAACACACGGTCAAACAAAAAACAGTTGTTAAGGACAAAGACCAACAAACAAACAAACACGAGAGTATTTTAGATGTTGTCCTCAGCAGTGGCAGCAACATGGCAGCTAGCCTGATAAACAATACTGACTCCATGACTCCAGTACTGACAACTCCCAAAATACCAAAGCATGAACTACGTTTTATCTTCACATTTTTTTTATGTGGTTTTAGATACAAAAATCAGTGTAGAGCCTTACATTTAGCTGTAAGGGGTAGCCTTCTCTACACATCATGGGGATTCACAATAACTACTTTGCTAGTACATGTAATGCTCGTGGTTCTTTTTTTTTATTTTTATAAGTAACTGGTCAATTATAAGTAGCACGCAAAACCTGAATTACAGCCCTAAACAAGTTTCGGTGGTTTTAAGCCGAGTAAAGACGTCGCAAACATGCGTCGTGCAGCTTGGGCAGAGTTTCGGTCAGAGGGCGCTGCAGCTCCGTTAGCGGCGGGGCTAAAGCTAGCAGGCTAGCCTGAGAAGCAGAACAATCAAACACAGAAAGTAATCACAATTTACGACCGACTACCCGCGTAAAGCCCCGGTACTGACACTAATCCGTTAAGTATAAATAAAATGCGACGTTTCTCACCTGCAATTCGGCCCGCTCTACCTCCCATTGTGCTCTTTCTACTTCGAAACGGGCCCATTCGTGCTGCAGGAAGTGCAAGATCCCCGGGATACTGTACTGCGCCCTAGCCGCCTCCCCAGCGTCGCCATCAGATAGCGGTCCTTTTCCACCGACGGGTAAAACAGAGTTGTTGTTGTTGTTGAAGAACACGCCGGGCCCCGCCTGTTCGTCCATGGCCGGGCTCGGTAGAAAGGTCGATCCGTTGCCTCGTTTTTAATGGATGTGCTAGTCACCAACGGAAGGGCAAAATAACGTATCGACGGCGGTCCGTCTGCTGAGCTCAGAGGAATGAACTCACTTTCTGACAGCTAGCTGTCACCGAATGACGTCAGAGACGTGGCCGCTCCCACAACATGTTAGTGGGGGATGCTTGATTCATTCACCGGAGTACCCGACGAACACACTAATGACGGACAATACCAGTTGTACAATGTTACTAATATCAAAAAAGAAGAAGAAAATACTAAGCTATGAAACTAATCAAATTTAGAACACAATAACGAGGCAAAATGAAATTTATTCAAATTTAAAAAAAGAAAAGAAAGTTGGATATTATATTTAAACAAATGCGCTAAATTCCAATATGAGTTAAGACTCATAATTAGAAATAAACAGGGATTAAAATCAGTAAGAGCAAAAGAATCAATATAATAAGTAGCTAAGACATTGCAGGATGAAGCATTTTCCCAGTTACATCAGAGATGCAATGCATTTCCTTCACCACGTTTCTGATAAAAATCTTATTGCTGGCTCAATATAATGATCAGGATTAATTTCTCAGTTTTGTTCTACAGCTAGCAGGAGGAATGTTGATATACTTAAAAAGAAAAAAAAATTACAAATGGGAAATAAAACAAAAAAACAAAAACGCCACCCTTAACCTTGAAAATCAGCAGACCAGATGGCCAAATACTAAACAATCTTCATCAAACACATAGTTGTTGTTTATAAAGGAAAAAAAAATGACTTCACACATTTTGATTAGGCAAAACAAAAAAGAAAATTATGATGCAAATATACTTTTGAAACATAGGTAAAAATTTAGATTAAGTCTGGATGTGATACATTCACCAAATCAATATATGCTAAGATTTTAAAGTAAACATTCAAAGTTTTTATTTTGCTTATATTTACATTACTGTTTTTTATATGTGACATACATTACTCATCTATTAAAACGAAGATGGTATGTAAAATAAATAAATACAATTAATATGCTGTAACTGATGCAGATATGGCATGTAGGACAAAGCTGACAGAACACAAGCCAAAATACAACATAAAACTGAATTTTGAGAGTGCAGAGTGCATTTTGTTATGTTTAGAAGAAGCTTGTCTTGAGCTTAATTGTTGGTGCAGCCTGCACAGTTGGCTGACTTTGCCTGGCAGCAGCTTTGGCTTTGCTGCTGGCCTGGTTGGCTCGTATAGCAGATTCCAGACGGGTTTTAAGCTCAGGTGCTGCACCAATTACAATCTTGAAGGCAGCTGGATAGAGGGGGCCAATCCGCATTAAGTTCTGAAGGGCAAAATCGTGCAGGTTTTTGGAGACTTGGGGCGCAGAGGAGATGGCATTTTCATCCAAAAGGTAAGAGATGAGAGTTGGTACAAGAAGAGCCAGAAGCTGCACTCCTATTGGACACACAAAAAAACCCAACATGAAATACAAATTATTATAACTAAGACTCTTACAGATTTATTTATTAAATTGTTAATTGTATCTCAGACGAACCAACCCTAAACGTATGTACACCATCTGCAGCATGTCTGTATAACAACATACTTTTGAAATCACTGAGGAATGCTTTATTTTCAATTTTTATACATTTCTCGTGGCCATGATTTGCAAGGAGTAATCTGATCCAAGTTTTGGAGTGAAATAATAAACAGTTAAGGTAATCTTTGTGGGCTTTGTAATTAATGAAATTAATGGATTTGTTTCAAGTGATCAAAAATCATTAGATATGGCCATAAAAAAGTAAACATAATTAATGTGAACATGTAAAACATAACAAATTTTATATTATTTAAAATAAAGTCAACACCAAAAACAAAATTAGCTACAACAAATTATCTCCTCACAAAACACAAATATAAGTATACCACATACCATACCACAATAACAGTATAATGTCACACTGTCAAAATCAATACTGAAAGTGATGGATGAACCAGCAGGGGATTCTATATTTGTCATCCAATGTATTAATGCTCTAGATAGCACACAGATGCATAGAGCTAAATACTCTAAGAGAACTAATGGAATGGAACTAAACACTTTCCAAAGACAAATATGATACTTTAGTGCATTGCCAGACCGAGGCACACTTACGGTTCTTCTCTTCCCCCATGCCAACCAGATTCTCCAGGACCCTAATGCCTTCCTGTACAGCCTGCAGCTCAGCAGCAGTCCCTGGACGACTGCGTTCCACTGCCTTAAGCTTCTCCACCATGAGTGGAGCCAGAGCGTGGATGTAAGGAGTGGAGAGGGCACGACTGGAGTGCTGGAACACTGACAACAGCAACTGGTAACACCGCGCCTGAACCTATGTAGACAAAAATTAAATCTCTCATTAATCAGAGCCTCATTCATCTGAATAGTTAATTAATTAAATTATTTGTTTAAATTCAGAGATTTGCAATTTCACTAGTGTTTGTACACTAATACACTGTACACTGTTGCTTACCCACGGATCACTTGAGTTGAGAGCATTTCGGAACCGGTCCATGCAGCCCTTCTGCAGAACAACCACTCCTACAAGTTCATTACTGGCTGACAGCAGGAAGAGGGTGATGGCTGTCAACATGCTGACCTCATCCAGGTCAGGTCTGGACTCATCTAGTGAAATAAAGAGTCATACTTTTCATGACTATCACTGCCATGCCCTTTCCTTTGGTCTTTAAAAGAAATCCTAAACATCAGCGTTATGGGATATCAAACCTGTATAACCAGGTATGTTTGTTTACCTGGTTGTGAATACTCAAGCACAGATGCCAGGCTGCTCCTCACTAGGCTGGTCCACTGCGTCTGAATGCTTTCTACGCGGGCCATTGGTGAGGTTATGACGGTCTTGATGCCTTGCAGGGCAGCTGACACGGGAGCAGGCACAGAGTTGTCTGCAGTCTTAATTGCAGTTTCCTTCAGAACCCCAGTGATTAGGAAAAGCACTGTAGGTAGGATGGTCATGCCACCTTAAAAAAAAAAAAAAAAAAAAAAAATTATTGTGACCGTCACACTGCTTTTCAAATACTATTACTACTCAAATAATATTACTTATATGAATTCATAAAGCTGTTCATAATAACATCTGTGCACAGATTTGTCATGGAGCTTATTCATATATACACCTGGACAAGCGGACTAATCAAACTATTAATCGCAAACATTAATTCATACTTTCATGTTACAAGTTTGCTTAGTTCATATTTATTTCATGGTGTACATGTGTAATTGCAGTTTGCAATCAGGCCTCACCAGCAGCAGAGCAGAGTGACGGCAGCTCTGCCAGGATGGAAACTGTGTTTGCCACCAGACGTGCGCTTTCTTCTGGTAGTTTCTGAGGCCTGTGTGGCACATGGCTGGGGGACTCCTTCACTCGTGAGTTAAGTTGTGGTAGGTGGCGCACCAGGATGAAAACGAGGAGCTCCATGGCAGCATACACCAGAGACTTGCCAGGGACGAGTTCCCCTGTGTCTCCCCCTTCCCCCAGCTTGGGCTGAGAGTCTTTCTCACCCTCTTTCTCTTTGCCTAAGCAAAACAACAAGTGACTCAAACTATCACACCTCAAACCTCAACACTGTACCATCAGAATAAGACTTGACACTGAAGCTAAAATTTTTGTGACTTCCATTTAGACAAAGAAAAAATTACATATTAGTAATAGAATATTTCTGACTTTTGTTGGCTCTCTGTTGCTGCAGATGGTCCTGTGCAGCCCTGATGGTCTCCTGTACAACGGCAGTGACCTGGAGCTGGACACCAGGAGGATCTCGAGTCAGTAGCAGCCTGTGGAGCACGTTCAGGAGCTCAACTGCCAGCAGCTACAACAAAGGGGAAACGACAGTAAGGCCACTGTGAAAAAACGGTCAATATGAATGAACACAGACACACACGCAGTATTAAATAGTAGTAAATAGGCCACTTTTTATTTAAAGTAACAAGAAATGTTAATATTTTGAAATTCAGATCAGGATGAATTTGACAAAATATTTAAAATTACTTTTTCATTTGCATTTAAGCAAACAAGTTCAGTTTTAGTTGAAAAAAACATTTGAATCAATAAAACTATCTGAAAGTGCAAAATCTGTCATGTCCCAGTTCCAGGTCTGGATCCTCTGATGCCCACGTTTTGAAATAAGCCGACAGAGACTTGTCCCATTTCAAATGCTCCACTAATATACTTTCTTTCTGCATTTTTCTAGAGCTTTCTTTCTGCTAGATTTATAGGATACAACTTTAACACCTCATTTTCGATTGTTTTGTGGTCAAACGCTTCACCATAATGAATATATTGATCAAACATGTTTAACTCAAGTAAATTCTCTCAATCTATCCATCCATATATTTATTCATTTGCACAGAGATGTGAATCTTAAAAATGTCTCTTTATACCAAAGCAATGAAAGAACTACTTCAAGCCTTAAAGAAAAGAGCCCTGCATAAAACTCAACTGGCTGCAGTTAAAAACTTTTACAATGAAGGAAATGGGAATTAATCTTGAAAATATGCAGTTACTAAATGCAGAATGTTACAAATGTTTTAAACAACTGAATGTATGACATCATCAGTTTCACATCAGTGTGGAGGATTTGGCTTATTCTTCTTTACAAAACTGCTTTAGTGCTTTGAGGTTTTTAGGAATTTGTTTATGCAAATAAATATACCCATATACCTGTACAATGTGTAAATATTTTTTGAATAATTCAAATCTGCTCTTCTTACACCACACAGTAGTCTTCTTTACCTGGTCTTCTGCAATATGCTTCTTCGCACAAGGGGAGTCCAGCAGAGTGCAAAGGGCCCGCAGGCAGGACATCACATGTTCAATTGGCTCCTCTGGTCGGGGGAAGCAGAGAAACTCTATACCGACACCTGAGAGGCAGAACACAAAAATCTACTCAATGTGTGTTCAGATGTTATGATTACCACTATTTTACAAATGGCTGATATGAGGTGGATCCATGAATGTAAGGAAACAAAAATCAAATTGCTTTTTTAATTTCTTTTCATCAAAAACTCAGTGTAATAACTACACATAGTTGCCAATGCATGGAAAATATGGTTTCTTTACCCAACAATAGATGCAGCCTGTCTTTGACTGATTCTTCAAAGGCAGTTATTGTGGGTGAGCCTCCCAGAGGGAGACTGGGAGTCTTGGAGGGAGCTGATGAGACCTCCTCTTGGTCTTCGCTGGCTCCAAACCCAGTGCTGTTCAGCCAAAGGGCCACCGCATGCAGGACAGGAGCCCAAGAGCTGCGGTAGTGAAGCCTTGCTGTATCTATCGTCTCTGGGGTATAAAACGCACCACCTAAACACAGATATAAGAGTGAAAAAGGTTGTTTGTTTTTTTTATCAATGTTTTTAAAAGAAAAAACACAAAACAACTCATTTAAGATGCAATTGTACAATTATGTCCCATTACATATTTATGCTATTTCATTACATTTCCAACAGATTATTATGTATATGTATATGTGTGTGTATATATGTATATAAAGTTTATTTATTTTTTTGACATTTTGAATAAAATGCCCCTGTATTTTAAATGTTTCTAGAGTAACTCCCTGTAGAAGGATCTCTAACTTGCATCAGTAAGAGGGTGGTAAATAAATTAAAAAAAATGCTTATAGCAAACAATATTAAAAGGTTCTGCTACAAATTGCAACATTGTGACATTGAGTACATCAAAATTAAGCATTTCTAGATCTGTTGATGTTGAGGATATATATTGAAAACTGATGAGCAAAAATCTGTCTTGTACCATCAGGTGGCAGCTGACTGGAGAACTCGGCAGGTAGAGTGAGCAGCGCGTAGTCCCGCAGCATGGCTAGCCAGAGGCGACTCAGTGAGGGCAGCTCTGGCTGCACTAAGGTGATGAGACTGTCAGGAGGAAGCACATCAGTTCCCAGATCTTCCTCATCCTCGTCTTCATCTCCACTTCTTGATGGCTTGGCAGGCTTAGACTCTGCTTCTTTTTTTATCTTCATTGCCACCACATACACCTGTGCAAAAGAACAAACAAACAAACAAAAAACCCCAGTGTGCATGATCAGATTTGTTACGTACACTGTTTGGTGTATAACGATGGTTTTCAGTCTCACCTCAGCCCATGCCTTTAGAACAGCCAGTTTCTCCATCGTGGTGGCACTCTCACTGTACAGTTGACTGGACGAACCCTTCCCAGCCTGCACCTTGTCCAGCGATGACACGAGCAGGTTGTGGACTCGCCGCAGGTCATTCAAGTCACTGACTACACCACTGCCAATCCACGTGCTGCACACCTGGCACCCACAGAGGTCAAAGTAAAAAATAACGGGCTTATATTTGTTTTAAAATCTATTACTTCCGTCATAACTCAAGAAAAATGCCCCACTTGTCATAAGTAAAGATTGATAACTATGCCGTTAAAAAAAAGGGAGGATATCAAAGAACAGTTATTAATAAATAAGCCTGAAATAATAGGGCTGTAAAAGTGGAGCACATATTCATAAGATCACCCCTCTGAGGAGAACTGCTATTTGAGTGTCAGGCAGCCAAGGGTAGCCTGTCTTCATAGTTATAAATACATTATGATGCAGTTGTGTTTAGTGAAACACCTTTTTGCCCGTTTGTTTAATTAAATCATTAGTATATTTCCATTAAGTTAATTGACTACAAAACACAAGCACAAAGGGGGAATTTAAAAAATACTACTATTTAAAGCCATGTTTACTTTTCACATATTCTTCACCATAAATCAATTAAATACTATTATGTAATCAAACAAGACTTCATGGAGATGGTATTCATCTGCAGATAATAAATAGAAAATGTTTGATGGCTGTTGGTGAATAGGATGTTACAAAACTACAAACTAAACAAACTGCTGTGTGCAAAAAAGATCTTTCCATCTTTCTATAGTCTCAGCAGTGATATAAAATCATGATCATAGCAAAGAAACATTTCTAAACAAGTACAGTGTCTTACCTGGCACGCCTTCGCTGTTATGTCAGATGGTGTATCAGGTGAAAATGCAGGTCTGAGGGCAGCTCCAACCTGGGTCATTAGCACCAAGTTCAGTTTTTCCTGTTTGTTTCACTGTTTTAATGCTTTATTGATTTGGGACTTTTAGCAAGGTTTTTAACTCACATTGGCTTGGTATTGTTCCAGGATAACATGTCCAGGGAACTCGGGCTCTGGTACAGATGCAAATTTTTTAATGATGTCTTCTAGGGCCTGCAGGCCGGCCATCCTCAGCTGGTTACTGTGGTCTGTGGCTGCCATAAAGGCCATACGGATGAGGTCAGACAAATGGAGCACCAACAGATCTCCTGAATGGACAAAATAGGGAAGATAAGCAGCAACAACTGGGTGAGGAATGGAAAACTATTTATAAACGTTGTTAGAAAGATGACCTAAGTGAGCAGCTGGAATAATAAATCAAAAAGTAGAATTTCTATCAGTGTAGTTATTCCTACATTTTCAGTCACTGACTTTAAAGGTCTACACTTTAACTTCTCCCCTTGGTCTGTGGTGACTTATAAGTCTGAGATTAAATCAGGCTTGAGCTAAAATATAGCCTTGAATGGACAGACTGACAGATTGACATGCACATCAGCCACTCAATCCAGTCACTGAATCAATCCAAAGATATTTTTAGAGATGCAAGAATATTATATCATGATATTTCTGTTCAGACAAAAGTACATTCATTTATTTCTGATAAAACTAATATAAATACAGGGCCCACTATCAACTTCCAATCCCCCGTCTTTGCACAAATCCAACTAGAAAGACAAATAAGAAGAGACATAAATCATCATTCTTTAAGTGAATTCTGAGCCAGCAGCACGGGTAATGGTACCTTTGGGGTTCTTGGCTTTTGCAGTGCGCGCAGCTGCGAGGTCAAAGTGCGCTTTGTCTGCATTCTCACATAACAGGATGATGCGGCACAAACAGTCTGCAGCAAACACTCGCGTCACCCAGCGCGGCGCCACAGACGGCTTGGACTTGTCATCTTCTCCCAGTCCTGTGAACATGGTGTCATCATCCATCTCATCTTTTTTCTCAGAGTCTTCCTCATCCTTTTCCACCTCGAATGCAACAGCTCCCCCTACATCTGAAAGAGGACATGGATACATTAATGACACAAAAGTTTCAAAAAAAGATAAGATTTAAACTAATATTCTGTCTTTGTGTATATTTACCTGTAGTTGCTGCAAGGACATCTTTGCAAAGTTTCAGCCAATGACAAAGCTTTTCCACAGCAAGAGACGACAGCATGTGACCCAGAGTGTCATGAATGTCAGAACAAAGTTTCCTGTCTGTCTCCCGATCCAACATGCCAAACAGAACGCCCTCCAGGCCGGTCTCTGTGATGTTCAAATCTACACCAAGTCCACACAGCAGCAGTTTCATTACACCGCTCAGGTGCATTAATCAAACATAAAGCTGTCCTCACATTCATGATACAGTGTGTACTCACTGATGGCAGTGCTCTCTTTGCCATCTCCTGCCCTCTTTGCCAGACTCATGGCATACTCGCAGACCTCTGCCGCTTCTCTTTGGACAAGCTGACGTAAACAGGCCACAGCAGCACGACGAAGCAACAGGTGAGAGCTGCACAGGTGCACCTACAAGAGTCCCATGTCAGAGTAAGAAAGCACGATCAAGATTATCACAATTACATCTTTACTTGTATTCTTAAATGTGCCATGTCTTACACAGAGACAGGGCACAAGACTGGACAGGTTGACATGTCGAGGAGCGAACATGTGCAGCTGCTGCAAACACGAGATGGCAGCTGCCTGGACGAGGGAGTCAGAGTGATCCTGCATTATAGCACAGCCAACCAGGCAGGACGAGCGGATGGTAGAAATAGTGGCTCCATTTCCTGGCAAACCCAATGACATTGATTAAAAAGACAAGCACAAACAGCCTTTTTAGTAATTAGAGCATATACCAGTGTGACCTGCAAATCTTGTATAGTGAGATGAATCTCAAATGGTATACTAAAAAAAAAAGAAAAGAAAAGAAAGAAAAATATTCTGGCTTTTTTTTTTCTTCTTCAGAGCAGTGTACTCATCTTGGGTGGAGCAGCAGAACTTCCTGTTCAACAAGAAATGCTAATATAGTAAGTACAGATCTTTACAACTATTCATTGCTCAGTTCAGTTTTTCATAAAACTTGCTATATTCCAAGTGTTAAAACAGTTAAAATGCAGACATTGAGCAGAAGGAAAAAAACAGCTTGAAATAAGTGGTCAAATACCAAGTTTACATAACAGTTAATGTAGCAGGAGTCAATACTGCTTTGACGGCTTTTGAGTGACATCTCTCAAATATGCAGTACCTACTTATAAAGCATGTTTCTGCTAATCTCTAAGAATTCTTCTTCTCATTTTATTTAATTTTTATAAAATTTTGCATTAAAGTAAAAAATGTTTAAAAACAAGCAAACAACAAAAAAAAAAATCAAGCAGTTTTTTTGACTGCTTGTGCCACGCCATACTGCGTGGCTTTTTATGAAAGTGACTCAACTACAGGCAAAGTTACCCAGGGAAAGTTGTGATTTGGTTTCAGCAACAGTTACCCTGTAATTCTGGTCCCACAGTGGTTATAAGAGCTCCTAGGCAGCGGCCCAAACACTGATGAACTTCTGTGTGAGATGGTGGCACCGTGAGGAGCAGTGTGAGAACCAGGGACAGTGTGGGCTCCACGTAGCCTCTGTACATGGGACCGCTAGAATCCACAATCAGGGCCAGAGAGTGCAGAGCCCATGTCTGGAGAGAGAAATAAAAAAAAAAAGAAGAAGAAAAAGGAAGAAAGGGAGGGAGAAAAAAAGACACAAAGCAGCTAATTTAGTACAGAATAAAGCAAAGACAAAAAACAGGTAACAATAAGTGATTTTCAAAATCTGTTTCTGCTTATAATTAATTTACTGCACCTGAACTTCATGAGAGGACCCATCCTGGGCCAGAGCCAACAAGATGCTGACACTAGTCTTTAAGTGTTGGCCAGACCCAATTCCTCCAACATATCGATGCAGACAGCCAAGAGCCAAAGAATGGCCTGTTCTTGAAACTACATCACGGGCTGACTTCAGTCTGGAAAAGGAGGACGAGCAGCGAGATGAGCCACAGTCAAAGACTGAAACTGACTGAAATGTTAACAGACTTCTTTTTTGGCAGATCACACACACACACGTGCACACACACACACAGCTCTGATATTTTTACTTGTCAAAGCTGGTCTGTGCCATTCTAGCGATGAAGGTGGCCTCTCCCACCACCTGAGCCATCCTGCCCAGAGCCTCTCCAGCAGCACAGCGCAATATAGGATTGGGATTGTCCAAGGCTCCCATCACCAGGGCCAGGGCTGATTTACGCACCTCCTCCGGGCCCAAAGTGCTCTTGTTCTCAGCCAAACCCTTTGGTCGGGAGGGAAGAGATTAATTATTTATTTTTAAGTTTATAATCACAGCAGTTCTTAGTTTGCCAGGAGAAATTTTCCATTTTCTTACCTTGAGGGCACTAAGAACTGCAGTAAAGATGTTCAGCTGGACTGCCTGCTGTCGAACTCCTTTAGCCTGCTTTATGCACTCTGCAAAGTGGTCAAGCATCTGCAGCCTGAATAACACAGGAAGTCAAGGAGAAAGATAAAAGAAAAGGAGTGTGAAGAGTATCATTATGTCTGAAGCCATGAACTCTTAAGCAGTGCATCTAAATGCACAAAGCATGTGTAAATAAATACAATAAAGAAATTGCTTAAGAAAATGTTCACACATTAGTTATAAAGCTTTTTTCAATTATTATATGGCAACAACTGATCTGTTTACCTGTGTTTAAAGGAAACGTGGGGGAAAACCACACCAAATAGAGCCACTGAAGCATCTATGACGGACACACCCAACGGTAGAGGCCCTGGGATGGCCTCACCAACAGGAACACGCAGGTAGATTGATGAAGGATCATGTTCCAGAGCTCCGCTGCCAGACGCGCTGTTGGGCTGCAGCTATTTAGAAATAATGTTAACACCAATAGTTCAGACCAAACATTATGCAATGCCCAAGAATCTATATGACAATATTGATTAAACATGTAGCACAAGAGGATGGCTATCCAAATGTCTTTTGCAGAAACATAACCACACACAAAGCATGCATATGTCTTATCTCAGAAATTGTAACTAACTTGATCTTCGATGGATTTGTGGTCAGTTTCCTGTAACCAGGATCCCATAAGCACACTGTCGTCATAGTGACAGAGAGAGCGCAGCAAAGACGTGGTGGTGTTAGCCGAGTTGTCGGTTAAAGTAAACTCTGCCACCAGCTCCCGTAAAAGGGCATTGAAACTGCCTGAAAAAGGAAAAACGAAAAAGCGTAAAACACCTTGCATAGACAATTTTCTATCTTCTGTGAAAAATGACCCAGAAGCAGGAGGCATACCTTCATAAGTCTTAGGAGGCAAGAGAGCCAGGATGTCGTACAACCTGAGCCTCACCATTGCTGCACTTGCTTTCAGGTGAGCACCATGGACTTTAATGATGGCAGGCACACTGGGAAAAGGTCAAAATATCACAATCAGTAGGCATAAAATCGACAAACAATGGGAGTAATGCAAATAGGTTTATTCCAGGTGGTTTTTCAACTTAAAACCATCACACTCACTGAGACATCATTGTCATGGCACATTCAATGGGGGTCATCAGCCTTCGAATTACATCTTCTGTGAGAAGCTCAGGACAGTGAGCCACAAAGCTACGCATGGCTACAGAAGAAAGGAACAACGTTAGGAATTGTACATGCTGACATTTTAAAGCATGTGCAGGTTTACAGAGTAGAAGTGTTTTATTTACCGCACAGGGCTCCAGCTCGGCCCTCCAGGGTGACCTGCCAGGTGAAGGAGTCTCCTCTGGCTTTTTCTGCCTCCAGCTCCTTCTGGGAGCGAGGAAACACATTCCTCCATAGAAGCAGCATTTTGGGGAGGTGATAACGCACGAGGGAGGGACCTGGGAACATGTGCAAATGCAATGCAGTGGTAAATTTGGTAGTGACAGACAAAATAAACTAGAAGCACAACTGCTGTAACGCTGTCTGGAAGACTTACCCAACGTCATGAGGGCCCCCAGCAGCAGCCATCCAGCCTGTGTGCGCTGCAGGGAGAGCCGGCTATTCTGAGCAGCTGTACGCAGGAGGTCTTCAGCTATGCTCACCACCAACTACAGGGACAGAAAAAACAAAATCTTTCTATAGTTTTTTTCAATGAGACTAGAGCAGACAGGCCAGAAAGACTGATTGTGCAGACTGACGTAGAAGACGGTATAAAACACAAGGGTGTAGTAAGATTACACACCTTGCCCTTAGAGTGAGGGATACCCAGGGGACACTGGTGTACACCACCAAGCAGGGCTGCCATTGCAAAGCTGTAGCCGCTTACAGCCTCAGGTGAGCTCTTCAGGTTGTTGATTCTCTCAGCACAGCGGTCCAGCAGCGGAGACAGCTGATAGGGCAGCGCTACGGCAACACAGCGCAGGCACCAAGCAGCTGCCAAACGTGCTGCCATGCTTGGGTGCAGCAGCACTGAGGTTACGGTTTCAAGAAGTCCTAGAATGGAAAACAAAGAATAGAGAGCAATCTGTTTAAATTCTTATTTTATTTAATAAACATTGTAACTGTATACTGTTTGGGCAACTAAACTATTTTAATTTTACTCCAAGTCCCATTTGATATTTAGTGTCTCTCACCAACAGATGGCTCCTGGATGAGAGGTGAAGCTGTGGCGCTCAGGCTCTGAACTAAACTGCCGAGCTCTTTGAGGGCGCACACCATAACATGCTGACTGGCGGAGACGTCAGCCGCCCCTGCCTTGTTCTCGCCAGTGATGTCATTCACCACTGCCTCTGTAAAAATATCAAGTCAAACTTCAATGATTTTCTGAGTCATTGTCAAACACTACTAACATATAGTAATATTAAGCATTTACTGATTGAGAAAGTGTGCAGGACAATCAAGAGAAAAATGAACTGAAACTTTATAAATACACTGTAATTTGTTAATCTTAATCCTTTAACACGATCAAACAAACACTTTTTTATTTTTAACAAGATAACGGACCAGATTAGGCCATGCAATTCTGCCACACATTTACGTTCTGCAACTACAGAATTATTTACTTCAAAACATAGTACATAGTTATAGAGTTAGGGACAGAGGTATTTGGACACTGACACAATTATTGCTATTTTTTCTATATCAAAAAAGTAAGATGAAATAAGATAATAAATATAAGCTTACAGCAGCTCTAAGGTTCAATTCACATCCAAATTGGAGAGTTTAGGAAGTAAAGATCTTGAATATGGTGAACCGTCTTTGTGCATATTTGCATAATCATAAAAAAACAGTTCTATTTTGAATCTCGTCATGAATGGTTTTTTAAGCAAAAATTGTCTAAAGTTAACTTAGTGTGTGAAGTAACACCCACCTCCCATCAACTATGCTGCAATAAATCTGAAGATAAAATATATGCCTACACTTCAGAATTAATTCAGATACTCCTGACACATAAACACAAGCAACCTAGTGCCACTATATGCCAACAGCACACAGGATCCTCAGATTTTAGCAATGACGTGGTATGCCTCAGATCTTGAGTTTTTCAGGGACATCATCTTATTCTTTTCTTCCCATAATTCTGGTTCAAACTGATCTTAGTTTCACCTGTTCTTAGAATGCTGGATCTCTGAGATGGTTTAAGACGTTTTCTAGCTAACACTAATAAAACATTTTCAGTCTGAAATATTTGTTTTGGGTTTTTTTTGTTTTTTTTTAGCAGTCCAAGAATGGCCTTTTCACTTTCACTGAGAGCTGTTTTCATCAACAATCATGGGTTCTCAGCTGCACTGTTTAAAACCTACACCTGGATTCAACTTAAAAACATTAAGTATAAATGGAAAAAAGTTTCTAGGCAATTGTGACAAAAAAAAGTCAGTGTCTAAATACTTCCGAGCCAAATTGTGTGTGAAACAAAAAGAGCTCTGAGGTTTCTTTCCTTGGTAAAAAAGCCTTATATAGTAAATTTACAGTTGTAATCATAGAAAAGTATATATGTAACAAAAACACTACATTTGAGCATGTGCGCTCATCATTCATCAAAAACTGAAAACCTCTGAGCTCTAAAAAGAGACCAATCAAGAAAGATCACACAAAAGAAAAAGAAAATCTGATTGATCAAGTAACTGATTTAAAGATGCTTCTTGAACGGTGGCAGTTATTTTGTTCTATACACTCAGAGCCAACTGCTGAAAGAGTGTGGGAAAGACACCAGGAGGTCCAACCTCTATACTGGCTCCAGGTTTGTTTGTTTTTTTCCAGTAAGATTCAGCCACTGACTGATGGTCAAAAATTTCATTTCAAGAAGTCTCACAGATCCAGCTGGTTGGGAAAGCTACAGCAGCAAGTAGAGAGTGAACAATGGAAAACAAAAATAGGACACCAACATTCAACATCTTCTTTTTTTTCAAATCATGTCTGAACATGAAATAAAACAAAATTATGTCTTCTGACATAGTTTATATCGGTTTACAGAGTAAGAATCATCCTTTTTGAATGAGGTGAAGGCCATTTGTAAAAATGACTGATGTGGTGATGCAAAAACAGAAGAAAAATGGAAAATCTTGTTATAAACTTAAGAATAGTATTTTATGTTGCTTTGTTGGAAATTGGCTTTGTCTGCTTATGAATTTGTGAATTTAAAGGCGCATGCAGGTTTTCTGCTGGGGTAAGCCAGATGTCAACATCAGAAAAACGCTTTCTACTCTTAACATTGTAAGGCAACAACAGAGGGACAGCTCACTGGCAAAAAGCCATGCGGCTATGCAATAATGCAAGGATGAGTCATTTATAAGCTGGGCTGCTGAGAGTTTATGTTACTGATGTTAAGATGCTGTTTGTGGTTAAGAAGAGATGAAAAAAAATAAAAAGAGATGATCAAAAAGAGATAGAAAGAAAAATGGAAAGCCATTGCTGCTCGAGAAAGAAAATAAAGCCCAACACAAGCACAATGCATGCAAGAATCTTAGAAGCTCAATGAAGAGTGGATTAATATGATAATGATGGATGAGTACTTACTCTGTAATGCTCTGAACCGTGATATTTCCCCCCCATCCTCCTTACCCACAGCCCTCATTTGCTTGCTGATGGCTTGGCAGATTTCTTTGCCAGCTGCAATTTGTGCTTTCTCCCCAAGTAAGCCCCCCAGGGTGGCGCGCAGCATGAAGGAGACACAGCGGCGTGAGTACACAGCCTCGACATGTGTCTGTGTGGCCCGTGGGTGAGACACAAGGTCCAAAACGTGGGACAAGAACGTAGCGAAGTTGCGCTCCAGCCACTGACCACCAAGTGTAGTCACAAATACAACGTAAGCCTGAGGAGAAAACAACAGGACTATGCATTAGCTGGATGAATCAGAAACGATGATCTGAGATTTTTAAGTGTTTTTCTCACCTGTGTGACACCCACTCGCACCTCCCTGCTGACAGAGCCTCCGCCCTTCAACATCTCCCCTCCACTCTTCAGGAAGCTGGATCCACCACGCAGAAAGCCTGTGGCCATCAGCTCCAGCACCTCCTCCAGTGTAGCCCGCTTCACGTTCTGACGCATGACTATGGAAAATAAATGGTTTAATAAGATGAGGAGTAAAGAAAAAAACGCAGTACATTAATCTCCTCAATAAGAGTATAGTCAAAAATAAACTGCATACAAGTCACCCAGTTGACCTACCAGCAGCTTGTTTGGGCATCAGTGCAGTGGCCATGACTGTCCCCAGCAGTTTGGCCACTACTACCCGAACACCATAGTTGGACCCTTCCAAGGCTTTGAAACACAAAGTGGCCATGTTCTCAAGTTCTGTTGTCCACATGAATACTGCCTCATTCTGTAGCTCCAACAGGCACTGATCAAGCAAGAACAATAAATATGTCCAGTTAAGATTTACATGTTGCTCATCTTACACACACTGTTGCGAAAAGCAATTACAACAAATTGAATATAATAAAGGTCACCTGATGGCATTTTTTTTCTGAAAAGGCAGTTGCCTTTCATCATACTTTCAGCTCCTTGAATGGTGCCTTGCCTAAAAAGGCACTATATAAACACATTGTTGCAATTGTAAAGGGATGAAATTTTTGTGCAACATGCCCAGGTTTGTTGACACAACAAAACCATATTTGTGCTTTAGCTCCAATGTGCCTAAGATAGTTTTCCATTAATCACCCAGTAAATGTGTAAAATAAGCTTTAAAAGGAAAAACTAAATTGTAAAAAGGTGGATTTTGGGGAGAGGATCTGCAAGCTACTTTCTTCCCAGCTCAACTATACTTAAATTACAATACAATTTATTTCTCCATTCAAGTGTTCTGTAAAGACCAACCTTTGCTACTGCACAGCGCACAGCCATGGACCTGTCTGTGAGTAAAGAGCGGGCGTTCTTGTAGATATCTCTATGACATGAAGCTGCGGCTCCACCCAGTCCACTCAGCACCTTCTGAAGGCTGAGAAGGATCTCTCCTCTGCCTTGGGACTAGATCAAGTTGGAAATAAGAGTTAAAAATAAATGTCAAATGATAAATGATGTCTTTAAAGTTCCACCAATATTCAAGAGTTCTATAGACAATTTAACTGCACGCAGTGAAATCTGTATGAAAATACAATTTTATGTGGTTAAAAGTAATACCTCTGCGCTCTTTAGTGCCTTTAGGAGATTATTAATGGTGTCAGGAAAGGAGCTTCCCAGCATCCTGCCCATTTTCTCATAAAAAGCCCCAACACATGCCACTGCAGCACTGCAAGACAAGTGTAAACATTAACATAAACTCATTCAGCAGAATTATCATGAAAGCAATTCAAAGAAAAAAACAAAATGGATGGTCTCACGACACTGAACTTTCATGATTGTGCTTTTTCAAATATTCCTCAGTGTGCTCTTGGGAAAATTCAAAGCAGCTTTTATCATATTGATAATCCGTTATTTTTTAATCTCACAGCTCCAAACACATGGCAAGCTGTTCTAAAACACTGAAGCTATAGCACTGTGACTTAATGCAGTGTAGAAGCACAAAGGTCTATTCATGCTTCTCCAACATCTTTTCTGAATCGTACAGAAAAAGTCTGGATAGATTGAATGATGGATTAAACCCTGCAGGCAGCACTAATGCAGCTTCATCCACTATCAGATTCCATTAATGCCACTACACACATACAGCAAAACACAGTTTGTGTATACTTAATCTTCCCTTTTAAATGTGAAACATCATTCTACAGATTAATGTTTCGCTTAACTGCTAATACCCTTGAAAGTGAACCTATATAAATGCATAACACATATGCCAGAAACTTGGAAAGCTAAAGCAGCATAACTGTATAATTAACTCATGAAAATACACAGGTGTGATCAAACGGCAGCTTACAGTTTAGTTGGCAAGTACGTGGGCGTGTCATCCTTGCTTTTAATAATGTCATTGCACTTATCCAGGGTCTGGAAAACAGTGAAGGTATCGCCAATGCTATAGAGGGTAGCTAAGTTTTTAGCCAGAAGTTTTCTTGTTGGTGGTCCGGGTGCACTGCTAATTAGTCCTGTCAGCTGTTCCACCAGCTTCTTCTGCTTCTCCTTCACATCCACCTGTCATTCAAATATTAAACAAAGTCACAAAATGCTTCTACAAGCAACTACTCCAAAATAGGAAGAAAAAAAGTTTGATTCGTCACCTTATTTGCAGCCACGAGCACTTTATCCAGAAAGCGGAGCCACTCGAAGATGAAAACGGGCCTCTTGGCTTCAGTGATCTGAGCCAAAGCATCTTCATTAAGCAGCAGGCTGTGAGCCAGCTCCATGACGACGATATCTGAACACGCTGCCGTCCAACCCTCTTCTCTGCAATGTAATATCAGTGGGTGAACACTGTTATTAAACGCCTTCTCTCACGTACAGTCACATACTAGCCATTATCTGGATATCTTTTAACAACAGCTTAGAATATGTATGCATAATATATATGCAATTCGCCGTGCTTTAAATGTCTTTATTTGGTCTGGCCAGTCCACTGATATATCGTATAAAGTTTAATAGACTAAAACGTCAAAGCTGTGTAGTTATCACTGTTGTTTAGTGCTGACAGCCGACGTCAGAAGGTTAGCAGCCAGTGCTAGCTAGTTCCTACAAAGAACAAGGTGAACTCTCTCTTAGATGAACTTTAACTGTCTGTAGTCGTCTTTTAATACTCCCAGCTGTTAAAAAAGCATATATTCGAAAACATGTTCGTGACATAGAAGTTAAAGGGAGCCAAATCACTTACACTAGCTGTATTGAGATGACCCAAGATGAATGACGACGAGTGTCGGTAGTGTTGCATTAAAGTATGTCCGGTGTGAAACCAAATAAGTAATTCAATGGATAACATATGCTGTAATGCGTAAACTTTGCATGGCGTTATTTGTATAATTTTTTATGTGCTGCTGAACATGTGTTTTAAATTATATCATTTGAATTATAAATGGCTTTGTAGTAGCGGACCTTTTGACTGAAATTGCTCATTGTGACTACCCGGATATGTCTAAGAACGAACCAAACATATGAGGAGCGAGTAAATTTACCGCCGGCTATTTTATTTGTTGTTTCTGTCTTTACTGTTGTTTAACAGTTTTCCACAGTCTCTCGTTTTCCATCAACAATGTCTGATGAGGAAGAAGACTACATGTCTGATGCATTTCTTAGTAAAATGTAAGTCTTGTGTATGCGCTCCCGTTCGTCTTATAGCCATAACGCAATAAACTGTTGTTGCTTTGGTAACCACCAATAATCTAAGTTAGAAAGGTAACCGAGACGTTAGTTGCACAAATAATAAGCAAACGGGACACCCAAATCTTTTAGTGGATTATTTATTTATTTTGTATGTTAATGTTATTTCGTCTGTTAGTCCAGACGTGAAACCTGGCGTCAGCATGGTGAGGAGGGTGAAAGAAGCGATGAAAAAGGAGGAGCAGCAAAAGGAGAAGAACATCAAGAACCGCCAGAAGACCTACAAGGAGCAGGAGAATGAAAACCGAGAAACTGCTCTGCAGAGCTCCATTAGCAATGAAAACAAAGGCTTTGCACTTCTTCAAAAAATGGGTTACAAAGCTGGCCAAGGCCTTGGGAAGCAGGGTAATTTTCTTTCTTTCTTTCTTTCTTTCTTTCTTTCTTTCTTTCTTTCTTTCTTTCTTCCTTTCTTTTTTATTATTATTATTTTTACAATTTCAGGAGCAGGGAGGGTTGATCCAATTCCACTTAATATAAAAACAGGTAGGTTACATGGGTTTTGATAATAATGTTTTCATTACAAATAATGGACCCTATAATAATATACCCCATTGTTTGTATGCTTTTCTTTCTGTAATTCATCAGACAGAGGAGGCATTGGAATGGAAGAGCTGAAAAAAAGAAAAGCTGAGGAGGAGCTAGAACATTATCGACAGAAAGTACGAGCTAAACAACAAAATGAGACTAAATCTCTGGAAGATTTTAGGTGAAGTTTGCAGTTACCTATAAAATGCACATAACTTCAAAGGACTTTCTCCCTCTCTTAGTCGTTAAAGTTTTACTTTGTAAATGTTTTTCATTTCAGATCAAGAGTAAGGACAGAAATAGAGGAGCGAAAAATTGACGGAGACCTGAGGAAGAGTCAGCGGTCTTGTGAGCAGCTTGACAGTCAGAAGGTTAAATGACTATTGAGAAATTAAAGCACAAAACTTTCTAGTATACATGACAAAGTCTACCATTACTAGCACTACATGCTAATGCAAGGAAAATTCTTTGTACTGTGCTTTACTTGTTTTCTCTGCGTCAGTACACAAAGGGTCATTGGAGCTCTGTGAATGTGAAATCAACACCTGATTTAATATATTGTCTCAGGGCATAACCACTCCAAGAGAAGCCTGGTACTGGCCTGAAGTCAACGCTGATGATGAGGAAGATGATCTTAAAGAAGAGGATGAAGAAGAGGAAATTGTGGAGTTAACAGTTAGTTAACACACACACACACATATATATATATATATATATATATATATATATATATGTGTGTATAAAAAAACATGGAAATA
>JBAMYA010000007.1:15245500-15294009 GCA_037176975.1 Arrhamphus sclerolepis
GTGTAGGGAGAGGATATATATATATATATATATATATATATATGTATATACATATATATGCATATTTTGCCCTTGCCCTGACTGGTTTATTGCCCTGCCCTCTTCAGACTCTTTAAGTGACTCACCCATCTCTTCTCACTATAGTTCTTTTCACTACCAGTTAAATCTTCTTGCTCCTCAGGTATTTGAATATGGATATCATCCTTCATGGAGATGCTAGCCTCCTCGGCCCCTCCTGTCCTTCATTACAAATGATTTCTCAGCACTAATGAGCACATGTCTAAAAATACCTTCGTTGTCCAGAGAGCTGGATGTGTCATAATGCGTACTGAGCATTAACAGATGTTAATGGATATAGAACATCAGAGTAGTGTAATGAATAAAGGCACAGCTACTCTGACTTCATTTAGGCAGAAAATGTTAACATTCAGCATGCATCCACACCTAACCACTAAAATTCTTCAGCCATAGATTCAGTTCAGACACTGCCTGCCCCCCTTCCAGCTACCTTAAACCTTCTGCTCGTGTTCCTCATTGCTATGGTAACACCACCTGACCTTCCTTTGGGAGGTCGAGCTCATGTTCACGTATGTTGCTTGAGAAATTTAATTCCTGCTTTCAGCTATTTTCTCAGCAGTTCTCCGATTTGACAGAACTGGAGCCTCAGAGTTGGCAACAAAGAAAACAAAACATGATGGATGGAAATGGCACCATTATTTGTCCCTGACAGGGACCCATCACTGCCCAGAGTCTGGAGAGAAGAAGAGTCGATTCATGGAAAAATGTGGTGCCATGCACAATTTGCTTTGCAAGAATGACAATTAATAGTTTCTCTCGCCTTAATCGAGCCTTGAGCTTTTGAAGGGGCACACAATAAATCAAGAGACACTACACCTACATGTTCCATGAATTTGTCAGGGAAGAAATTGTAACTGAAAATTCTGATGAAATGAAGTGAGAGGCAGACATGCTGGTAATTGGGGTTTTGAAGTGCACCAAGGGAGTAATTCCTATGAAGTGAGGGTTCCCCAGCTCTGTGCTGCACGTAAAGGAGACCAAGTCTTTGTTCGCTTAGCATGACAGAGGTAATGGCTGGGGCCATCTCCCAAAGAGAATAGGAGGGTCAGTGCATGGGATTATAATATTGAAACAATGAAAATATGACTTTGGGAACAAATATTCACCAAGCTATGATAGCTTATGTTTGTTCATACAACTAACTAGCATGTGCTAGACTCACGCTAACAGATCATTGTGGCATTATCGTACTCAAAAATGCTCATTTCTTATGGAAATTATTGTCAAGTTACCAAAGGAACCATGAAAACAATAGGAAATAAGTGGCACACTTTTTGTACACTGGGCTGTGCAGAAATTATCTTCCAAAAACACGTTTCTGTATGATGTAATAATACAGTTATATATATATATGTAGTGTTTGTAGTATATACTTACTACAAAGTCTTAGTCTTAGTACAAGTCTTAGTGTTTGTAGTATATACATACTACAAACACTAAGACTGTAGCCACCACTGGTAATACTGTTGTTGAGTTCTTAATGCTCAGATGTTTAAATCTTCTCCAGCCAGACAGCAGAAGTAGGTCTACCGATGAACAAACTTGGACGGCACACAGAGATGCATGATGACTGTGTGACCATGTGAAAATCACTGTATGGGAACTCTGAGTTCATGATTAGTGGATCAGAAGTGCCAACCCAGCAAAATGTTTGCAATATGAGCTGCAACAGGGACCTCAACCCTTTCCTCCCTCTGTGAGAAACCAAGGGAAGACATGGAGAGCACCCCCATCCCCACTACCTCCTCTCATTCCTGCCCAAGGGTTAGATCCTAATTCAAACAAGATGTTGGATGTTCAACAGCCTCTTTTTCTCATTTGTGGTTCAGATCTAGATGAAAAGACGGTGAGCAGTAGGAGCAGACCTCTCTGGAGGGGTTTCATTAGATATTACAATCTAAGCTTCCTTCAAGGCCAAGGCCAAAGATGGCTCTTATTTGCACCTTATTTCATGGCCAGAAAGATAATCGGCCTGTAAGGAGTCCATCTGGTTCACATGGAGGTCTTCTTTATGGATGGTCTTTGTTGCATGTTAAGCAGAACAGCTCTCTCAGACCCTAAATGGGAAGAAAACTGTGTTCATGAGAAGGAAAACAATGTCGTATTTGTTTTCTTTCCCAGAGAATAACTTCAGCTCCAGCAGTGTGAAATGAAAACTTAATTTCTCTCAGCTTGGAGATATCAGGTTTGCAGACGGCAACGTGTGACAACATCATGAGTTTCCCGGCTCCAGCTATCAGTGAGTCTGTTGTCTTTGTACGGTCTTTGCTGAGTGTTAGGATGCTGGTGTAACCTCCTCTTCTGCCCTCATGGTCTGCTTTGTGTCCTTCACAGGCGGTAATCAGATACAGTGAACTGATTGTGAAGCGAATGACCCGGGGCAGTCCAGCTGCACAGGAATACTTTTTCAACCCATACATGATGATGTCACTGGTCCCATGTGACAGGGCTCAGTTTCACTGTCAGATCAATTATTCACAGCGTTTAATTGGATCAGCGGAATCCAGATCGCTCCAGGGATCCATTTCCAGTAACAGCAGCTGCAAATAAACCCTGAGCCAGCACATAAGACACAAGGCTCCAGATCAATAAACGCACACAACAGCACACCTAGTCTTTTTTTTTTTTTTTTAAAAAGTAAGAAAGCAAAAGGAAAAAAAAATGAATGGACAGAATGCAGCAATGACTTTAATTCACTGTGAGAAAATAATCCATATGTTAAGATATATAATTCCTTACTTAAGACAAATTTAAGCTGAGGCAAAGCAATGATCTTGGAGCTTTGGGTTCAGGCCAGTCTGTGATGATGCCGACGCCATTAATCACAATGTTTGTACAGTGGCGTGTGCAGCCTCTTAGTCATCAGATATTCTCCCACTCCATTCCTTTTTCAGTCCTCCAGGTCAAATGTGGCCTTTGTCCCGGGTAGTGGTGGAAGTTGGGGGTGTGGTCAAAGTAAATAATGACAGTATACTGTCTCATTCAGGAAGGCAAACATCTCTGTCAGAAACCAGAAAGATCCGTCCATTTATCTTTCACTTTACAAGATAGTCGCTTGGATTGGATATGTTTTCATGCATTTATTTTTTTTGTTACGTCAAGCTTTAGTTCATTTAGGTTTGCATTTGTTCATACCAGCTTTCTTCCAGGTTAGACGTCTAGACTTTGACTGAGATGGTGGAATTTTTATCCTCTTTTCCAGCCATTTTTTTCCTTTCATTTTCTAGTGTGTTTGGAGTCTTTTGTCCATTGGCATGACCAATGGAGTTTCAACCAGGCACAAAGAACATTCTATAAAGGAGTGAAAATGATCAAAATCAATGTTTTCTTTTTTTTCCTTTTTATTTGTATGGATCACAACAAGCACAGAAGGTTCTAATCAATGTTTCCCTGCAACTTGTTCCATTAATTATATGTCCTGAGAGGACGAGGGTCTCTATGTACTCATAACCAGCTGTTCCAAACGGTGCAGTGACCTTGTGCAATGACTGGTGGTCTTCTCTGTTCTTCTTTTCAACCTAAGGGAACATGTTGTAGAGACTCAGCGAATCAGCTTCACTCGCCATTCAACTCCAGCTTTAATAAGCTTATTGATCTGGATCTACATTGATCCAATGTTCAAGCAGTCAGGTTGTGTGGGCAATTGGTACATAGATGTAGGTTTGGATTTGCCATTTAATGATCATGCCTTTCCTATTTTCTGTTAGCATTTGGGTTAGATTTGGTGTCTTTGTTAGGATCTTTGGTTTATTGCATCTGGGTTTTGTTAGTGTTTTTGTTTGTTTTTCTTTTGGTGTTCTTCAGTAGAAATAAGTCAATAGAGGACTTCCTGACTCTCATCAGGAGAATTAAAACTAAAGGGCTTAGTTTTGGTTAAATCCATCAGCATGTCCCGTCTTGCATCTGAATCCACTGTTTCGGAGAAGATTTTCTTTTACACTATGATCAGGTATAAACTGGTTAGCATTGCTCTCTGTGCCAAAGGCAATCAAATACACAGATATGACCAACCTTCCTTGTAGACTCTCTCCACCTAACAGGAAGGATTTCAAACAACTAAGCTGATCTGTAGGTGAGACAAATTTAGCATCCTTTAAAATCAAGACCCTCATCTTTCCCTTCTTAGCATTCTAAGGCAGCTACATTATGTAACTATCTGACTGGCTGAGCCGAAGCCTGGACTACTGCTGAGTGGAGCCGTTGGTACTCCCAGGCCTGATGTAGTCCACACCCTCATGGGAATCTGCCAAGGTAAGCAAAAAGTTTCAAAATATGCAATTCCTGTTTTTCTCCTTTTTTTTTTTTAATTACCATTTCAGTAGAGAGCAGATGGAATATCTCTACCCTGCCTTTTGGACTGGACTGAACATCTCTATTAAGGCGTGTTTTACCCTGGCTCTACCTTTGGTCCTTGAATCCCTCCTTTCTCTTGCCCAGAGAATAAATATCTGATTTGAAGAGACAGAGAAAAAAAGCTCCATGTCTGGCTCCTGGAATCCCCCAAGAGCTCTTGTGCATCCCTCATTCCTTCCTTTTCCCTTCAAACCCATAAACCAAGCTGATCCTGGAGTAACATGAGCATGAAATGAAGGGGAGAAGGTGTATCTGTGCTGCCCCACCAAGGGAGGCACCTTCTCCAACAAAGTGAGCGCTGATAAGCACAAGTATGTATTTACATCATTTTGAAAGTTTCTGACTCCTTTTCTAAGATGTGAAATATTATTTGGTTACCCTCTGTCAAGACCTCAGAAAAGATTGTTTTCATTTCTTCAGAATTCACAGATTCCCTTGAGTCATTGTGCCTCACTGGTGGCCTCAGTTTGTGCCTCAGTTGTGGTAAGCCTTCTGCATCCATGGAAAAGGAAGCAGCTCAACCAAGAATGGGAAACTGGTCTTTGAACCCATCTTGATGGAGTAAGCACTGCTTGGGAATGACATAACTCTTTGCCCTATTCTGACTCAGGCCTGAAGGAGAACAGTCCTCTCTTTTTCCCAAATGGGAACAGAAGTTTTGATTCTTTCAGATCTACATATCTTGTTACTATGTTTAGGTTTTGTCAAATCTGCTTCCTATTCTAACCGTACTGTCATGAACTTTACCATGGGAAGCTTTTATATGAACTGTGTATTGTATGAAACAGTAACAGTTAATTGCAGATGTCTTTCCTCTTTGGCATTGTGTTGATACAAATATAAAAGCTCCAGACCATTAAGCCGCAAAAGCATCTCCTTTTACAGAGATGGAGCATTTTCTAAACTGCGTATATTACTAGTGTGTGCTGATTTATTTTTATTTTTTTAAATCAAAGAGTAGTACATATGTGATATACATTATGTAAGAAATGCTGGGCTGGTCTGCTACTTCAAGGAAAACTTCTCCCATAGTGCAATGTGCCTCTACAGCAGGAGTCAGCTGGTGCGGTTAGGTGCCTTGCTTCCATTTGTGACACAGCAAAGATTCACAGCATTTTTTCTGCATGCTTTGTATTAACTATGGTCGCCAGACCAGTATGCAGTGCATACTTTGTACTATTTTGTTAGTGTAGTGTTTGGATTTCAAAAACTCCCCTAATCACACCTACTGATTATTAGTTAAACAAATGTGTTCAATTTGCGGAACATGGCTGCTATTTATCTTTTACTGGAGAAGTAAGGGCTGCGTCTGGTTTTTCTGCACATTTCCTTCTCGTTTTGGGTCTTTTCTTCACCCGAGGCTCTATATACCTAATTTTAAGGGATGGATTTTAAGCAATGGATTTAATTTTATTATGTCCTGATGTGCAAAACCTTATAACAGAAAGAGGGTGTACTTTCTATTGCTGTTTATGATGAAACAGGTTTTATGTTAGGTCAGCACAGATGCCCCAGTGGAATTTATTGGCCGGTTCCGCCTTAATAACAATAATACAGCATGTGAAATGCTGCATTTGTCATTTACTGGTGTTCATTCATGTCATGAATTATATGACTCAGTTTTGTGCTTGACTGAGCAGTATGCACCATAATGTTTATTAGGTCATCTCCATGTTTGTTTTGTTGCCTAAAATGCTTAAAGATTACTCAACAACTACTGCATATTGATTTAAAAAGAAATCTGGTTAAGATTTTCATAGTTGCCAGGGAATTAATCTTAGGAAATATAATTTAATTTAGCATCACTATGAGATCAATGTTTTGTGTGATTTTCAGTTATCCCAGTTCACTCCTACTCAGAGTAAACTGGGGTAACTAATGAATTTTCCTTGAGGCAACATCATCTATTGGAACTTTGCTTGCCATTTTGCTCACCATTTGTTGAATTCTTCCTGCTTTTTTAGGTTATGATCATATTCCAAGCCACTCAGCTAAGATAGAGGACATGGCAAAGATCGCGCTTGCTGAAGGTCACTGTAGTTGCACATCTCATTAGGAGTGCATTGCAGGATGCTGACACTTGTATTTAGCAAAAAGCTGAACTGACCAGTCGGTGCGGTTGCAGTTTGAATCTATTTTAAATCCTTAAATTAAAATGTTATTGTTACAAACTGAAATCAGACCCAGTTGTTACAATGCAAGGTGATGTAACTTAATTCTCCACTTCTTCTCTAGTATTGTAGTGCAATCTTGGATGGTTCTTATAAATACTACCCCACATTGATTTTGGAGCTCACTGTTCCAGCTGGTGTAACACGTATGCATGTCATAGGGTCTGTAAGCAGTTAATGGGCCCTTGATACCATGCTGAAGGTGTTAGTGAAGCCATCACTAATGTTAAACGTGCCAAAATGTGCTGCCTATTTTCATCTTCTTTTACTTTTCTGCCCTGATTTCCAACTATTTAATAGCATCGTGCCAGAAAAGCCGGTCCTCAGAAATAATCTCAGGTCAGGGAAATGAACTCCGAGCAGAGCCCCACCTTGTTTTCTCATGTCTGTGCTCCTCTTTCCTGACTGGCTCTCAGAGGGCAGATGATTGCTTCCTCACATACTGTAACCCAGCCGTCATCATAGCTCTGATGTTAACAGAGTCTCCCAGATAAAGAAAGAAAAAAAAATCCACTCAACTTATTCGTAACAAACACAATCTGACAGGAGAAAAGGCTGGGACAAGGGAGCAGGGCTAGTCAGAGCTGACACTTTGGGTTAAATGCGTTCAAGTTGCAGAAGTGAATTAGGGCAAAAAGGGAGCTCAAATGGAACAGACAAGCCTCAGTTCCTCCAGGGCAATTATGAAACTAGTCTTTACAGTGAAATGATTCTTCATTCTGATGTTTTCATAAAACATCTCTATTTCTGGACTGACCTCTTTTCACCCTCGCTAGCCAAGCACACGAACATCCAAACACACTCAGCACACTGGACCTCACTCTCAGAGTTATTGTAGATAGCAGACGCACTCGTCAAAACATGGAAAGAGCACATGAGAGTGAATTCCTCCGATACAGGGTGTGCGCTGAGATACGGACCTGCATGTGTGCAAAATGAAAGTACAAAGCAGGAGATGGAGAAAAACTGTTTTTCTCCTTCGTACTTTAACCCCGTTCCACTTGAACTCGTTTTCCTGTTGTTCACATGAATGCCTGTAATCAGGGTTGAGTAACACTAACATTGCGTAATTCGTCTTTGTTTTCTAAGCGGCCAATGTGGAAACTGTGCTGAACAAAAACTCATGTAACAGCTATGTCTAATTCCCTCCCATCTTCTACAAAGCACAACTTACCCCCACCCCACCCCTCTCCCTTGCTCTCTTGGCCCTGTGGCAACAAATACTTCATGTTTGCCTTCCCTTACACAGTGAGATCACCAAACTGCTTGTGTGTATGTGTTTCAAATATTCCCAGCTCCCCAAGCCAAGTCTGCCCTGCCCCCGTCAGACAGCAAAATGCTTGCATGTGTAATTTTTGGCCCGGAGGGTTGATGAACGAAAAGTAACAGTTGGTGTCCATGTGTGCCTCGTCTGCTTGTGCCAACGTGTTTTCTGTTTCTCTTATTTGTAGATGTGTGTGAGCCTGGAATGCTTTGTGTTTCTGGTTAGCGAATCGCTGAGTGCTCTCCAGCCGCCGCCTCTGAGCAGGGTCAGAGGTCGCAGCGCATATTGTCCCAATATGGAAACTGCTCTTCCAGCTCTCCAGCACAAAGGCTGGCCACACTGAGCTCTTTGTCAGGACTGCTGCAGACCCCAGTCAGGTCTGTAATGCTGCCTGAAAACCAATCAAGAAAGGATTATCACTTGTGTGCCAGTTGCACACTTATGAGAGGAACATTTAGCTACACTTGCTGTAGTGAAAATATTGTTTAAAAAATACTAGAATTCTTCCCTTTCTGTCTGTGTGTGATTTTAAAATAGCATCAGAACCATCAGTCTCAGACGTGAGAGGATAGAGAGGGAATGATGGAGTTGCTAGCAGGAGGGTGGGGGTTCATAAAAGGATGAAAATGGAGGGAGAACCACAGAGGAGGACGTATCTGCTGTAAAATCATGTTATGCAACCTCTTTTCTGTGGCTGGCGTATTGCATCTGCTAAAAACGGAGGAGAAAAACAGCTTTGCAATTAGCGCTCTGTGTCCTGAGGGTCCTTGTCTCCCCCAATCACATTGCTGTGTCCTGCTCTCCCCAGCGTGCATGTTGCTAAGCAGATGATATGACTCAGGAACACACACTTATGGTGTCAGCGTCAAGCAGATACCCTGACAGCGATGATGAGACTGTGACTGCATGCACAGTGATGTTTACCAGAGCAAACCAGTCTCGTAAATGAAACCAAGTTGGGGTTGTTGTGTTCTCTTAGAAGAGCTGTGAGCTGTGTGGGAGTCAGACAAAAGACTTGGGCCCTTTTTGCTCATATTTTGAGTACAGAAAAGGTTTACAGAAACATTGGGTGGGGTCTCAATATACTGGTACTTCCTCTGTGGTGAGTGGGGTGTTTATTGGTCTGGCCTTGTTTCCTAACTCTCAAGATAAAGACCACCCACAGAGGCATCATCGCTTCAAATCTGTCAGCAGTTAATGATCTCTGGGGAGGTTCCAACATTCTTACGGCAGAGGAGTGATGTAATTACTCTCCGTTCATCAAAGTCTCCAGCAACATGATAATTATGTAAATCGTAAACAGTGATTTATAGTAAAAGTGAAGTATTTCCTTTTGTTTGACGCCCTTTTCACATACCGTTCAATCTATTGTGGTAGCCTTTTTCATAAATACAACATGGAGGCCTAGTGCATGTCCTCTCTAGACAACCTATTTTCTATCAAAACTATTCCACTGATTGGTACAGAATGTTTTGGAGTTTTTTTTAGTTTTTAGAAAGATTAATCCAAGCTGAAACAAGGTGGGTGAGTAATCCTAGCCTGAAAGATTTGGATGTTGAGGTTGTTTGATAAGCTCGAGCAGCCCTAAAACGTTACTTTGCAAACGCACTCTGGAGAAAGAAAATGCCTTATCTGCTGGTTGTATAAAAGGAATGAAGATGCAGAACCTGTATTCCATTGTTTCCACGTGGCCACAACTAATGGTCTCTATCCCAAGCGTGAATGGAAGGGTATTTGTGCGAGTGTGATGCATTATTTAAGAGTAAACATAGTGGAGACAGAGAGGCCCAGCTGTGGTGGGGTAGTATTGATTGTGACAGGCCAGAGGAGACATGCACACCTCTCTTAAGTGTCTGGAGCTTCTCACAATGCCCCCACAAATCAACTTTTATTGTTCCAGCTTTGGAGTCTCCACAGGCTGCAGCATATCGGGCAAAGCAGCTTAGCAGAGATAGCCTGCGGCAGTTCCACAATGGGCCTTAACACTATCAATCGATCATTCATCACTAGTCCCTAAGAAACAAAAACAAGCAGCCAAAAGACAACCAGGGAGGGTGGGAGAATGAACTGGACTGTGTCACACAGCTCTTGGCTGAGTGGAAAAACCCTGTCAGGTTTTATTTGTGAACAGTCCACAACAGGCCTGTTCTGTGCGGCAGAAATTGAAACATTTGAGGACTAGGGGAGGTGGGGGGCGAGAAAAGTAATGAGAAAAACTTTCTTAAAGAGGTCGAATGAAATGTGGCCTCCCTACTGCCCACCCTCTCTTCCCAGCTCTCACTCTCTCCTCCAGCCCTCCTGCACATTCCTCTCCCCTCTGCAGATCTGGCATGCCCCACAGGAGGCGGCGGCAACGGCAGCACAGTAATCTTTTCAAAAGGGCGGATTTGAGCGGCCGCCAGGGCAGCCGGCCAACTATTTCTCATTTGGAGCTGGCCTGGAGATGACCCTCCTGTTGGAGCCCCACTCTCAGGAAAAACAAAAACGCCAGCACTGAGTAAGGGAGCGCCCTGGCAACGCTGGGGAGCTAGGAACAGACCAGCAAAAGGAAAACAGGGAAACCGCAGGCTTGCTCTCGGGAACATCTGCAAACGCCTTCCTGTGTAAAAAAGAAAGAAAAACCTAAAACCGTCTGCATGAGCCGGAGGGACTTAACAAAAACATGGGAGGGCTATGTTTCATTCTTTTTTTTTCCTCCTTCAAACTCTCTGTCTGCGTGTCTTTTTTCCCTCTTCGTCCATTTCCCTCTGTCGAACAATTTCCCAAGCCCAATAACCCTTTCATCCGGTCGTCCCTTTCCACAGCCTTCCACAGAGCCCTGGCCTCTTGCACTTTCAATGGAAGCCCACCCTTGGCTTGGGAGGAGCTGTTCAGGGTCTCTGTTATGTTTGCTCAGTGATGGATGGACAAGAAAACTAAGAATCCAAGTAGTGCATTCCTGGTTTTACAGTGGGAATTGAGGGTAAAGGGAAAAGGATTCCAGCACGCTTTTGTAATCACTGTATATTTGACAGCAATTTCAATGACCTTCATCCAAAACTGCGGTCAAACCACAGACGACAGTGCCCAGTGATTATCCGGGCGTTTCTTGCAAAAGTAAGAAAAAGTGAAACAAAGAAAATAGCATGTGGAATTTTTTGAAAGCCTAAAGGCTTTCTGAGTCAGACCTAAGACATCAAATTCCACATGCTGGGTTCAGATATCGTGTCTGTATGCAATGTTTACTGCCACAATCAGGACTCTTTGGCCAATAAGACGCCCATGTGGACAGCTTTAGAGAGGGAGCAGGAATAACAACAAAGGAAGCCCTTATGTTTTCCCTCTAAAACCCCTTTCTCACTCCCCCCACCCCCTCCCCTCGCACACACATACTCACCACTCCAAAAAAACAACGCTCCAGTAAAAACTCATCACACGTCTGCCAGATCCGCTGAGGCCTGCCTCCAATTATCCACCCACCACGCTGGAATCCCAGGAAGGCTCTGTCCGGCAGAGCGTTTGATGTTGCCACGCAACATTTGACAGAGAACAGGGCGGCTTTGAAAATCGGAGTGTAAACTTGCCTGCCAAGTTTGACGTGAAGAAAAGGGGATGATGGTGGTAGTGGTGGAGGAGGTGGGTGGGTGGGAGGGCACTGAGGAGGGGGTGGATGAGGAAAAGGCCACTAGATGGGAAGCAGCTGCAGACGGTGGGGAAACATTGCTTTAAATGAGCTCAAATGTGGCAGAGCCTCTCCAAACTTCAGCCAAGTGGCCAACATTTACCCTTCAGGGCCTTTTGCTGATTTGAAGAGAACTAAGGAGAAAGTTGTGAAAGTGCTTGTGCCTATGAGTAATGGAATTTAGGACCTCAGATGAGCTCTACTAAACACTTCTGCCTATGCAGAAAATCACAAAAACATTGGTGCTGACATACAATATCCAAGCAATATTATCAAACGTTTTACTGCTTTACAGGCTTGTTTGCACAAGATGACATCATTTCTTCATAAGACGCTTGACATGTGTGTACAGATGGAAGACTGACCAGCTCCATCTGAATCTTTTCCATCTATCTCAAGCTATCTTTCACACTGATTATAGTTTCAGAACACAATGATGAAAGTAAAGTGAAACCACAGCTGTATGCTGTTAAACTCCCCGAGGCAAATGAAGTCATCCAAGTTCCAGTTTGTTGGGAGTCTTTTCCCATTACAGTGTCAACGTGCTGATCTGGAAAGGTGACACCTGGGAGGCATGACTGTCATAAGAAGTGGTAGCAACTCTTCACACAATGACCCAGCCACACCTCTGACACAAAGAAAAACAAGTACAGTGGAAGAGCTGCATTCTTTCCCACGATCACTGGTACAGAGCAACGTAAGGTGAGACATATTAGTTGCTGTGCAAACAAACACCGTTGTGCACATACACCCACCATGACCTTCTGCTGCCGTCAGATTAAACTGTGACGCCGCTCAAACATCATACTGCTTTGCTATGAAGTGACCGGAACTGTGGAGTCAGAAATTTCATTTATTCATTCATAAATGTGAAAATCCTCGGGCGCCCAGCAAGAATTTACAGCGTTGTTTCGTATGCAGTCACGACATGACACCATGTTGTTCTAGTTTCCTCTGAGGGAAAAAAAAAAATGCTTCTCTGCTCTTAGGCCACGTAACACTGCTCCTTTTTTGTCTTAGCATAATATTCCCTGAAATAAGGTGAGCTCATATCACATGGTGCAAGAATATCATTCATGACTTGCACAAAACAGCAACTGGAAACTGAGATATTACCCACACCCACTGTTGTCTCTTGCAGGACAGCGGCAGTATTGATACATGACTCTTTATTTCGCTCCATTTAAGCTGCAGATAGGGTTACACACTCTCTTCCGGACCAGAAAAGATCTCATTGTCCCTTTTGACGTGCTGGGCTGCAGTATCCATTCAAACAGGTCCAATTCTCCACCAGTCACACAGACGCTGGCCTGTTCAACAGAGACACATAACACAAGCAGCATGTGACTCGCACGGTGGCATGCTGAATACATTAACATGGGTTGTAACATTAGGAGCGTCTCATTTTTTTCAGAGGCAAAAAAAAAGAGTGCAGATGATACTGCCTTCCTTGCCCAGAGGGGAAGTCTTCAAATTTGAACTGTTAAACATACTGTATGGTACTAATGGAGGATTTTCAACTTCATAGTGACATGAAACAGCTCAGATTTAACACTTTTACTGTCATCAAAGTGATTTCTCTTTTTCTGCTGTTATGTAGGTATCATACTTGTCAGTGTGTGGGTCACACATAAAGGTGGGTATAGAGTGTGATCCTGCAGTTATACACTCGCAGGCACTCACAGGATGCAAAATGGCGGAGACAATTTATGAATCCTCTGAAGGCTTCCTCTGCATTGAAAATGCAGGAAATAAATAAAGGAGCAAGAAAGCTGTTATAATTTCCCCAATGGGCATCAGCTGACTGTCTACAGCTGCTTTTGGCCCTCCGAGCGGTCTCCATGGCAACAGTCCTTCCAAATCTGGCCACTGCCTGCCTCGCTCCATCATAACAACAAATCCCATTCATGCGTCTCTGGAATGCATCGACGGGTTTCTGGCGGAGGGGGTGGGGTTGACGGTGGATGGTGGAGGGGGCTGTCCTTTGCTGATGTACAATTTTAACTTCACCTCAATCCACCAGCAGTAAACCTCAGAAGAAAATACAAAGGCGAGCATCTGAAAGCCTCACTGGCGTGCTTGAAAAGCTCAGAAAAACAACATCTTCTAAAGATTTTGCTTAACAGCCTGCCCGTCTTCAGCTTTTAATACTTTTTTCTAAAATTCACATCTCACTGAACCCAGTGTCACCACAATAAATCACAATCCACAGGGTAAGGCTCGAAGATGAAAATGTGCATTTATCCCACATGTGTTGTCTTATTGGCTTTTCTATGGGCCTAAAAGCTATTTAGCACCAATCCAGGAGCATCTCAATCATTTACAAGTGAGTTTTTCAGTCATTAAGATGTAATTGCTGTTGTCAAGCAACTGGCACATCATTAGTCAAAAATTAATTACTTCTCTGTGTAAAGCAGCCTCTCAATAATAAGTCAGTGTGTAAATAAAGACTGAAGGGGGCCTTGAAGTGAGACTAGTGAGGGTGAGGTACCTACAACAGATCCACTAAAGGATGACTGACAAATTACTGTACCTAATGAGAGAAAACTCACCCTAGAGCACTTCGAAGATGGTTTATTTGACTGCTGCGACGTGAAGTAATTTCTGTTTGTACAATAATATAACCTGTCCTTTCTCTGGAGAGAGCACATTAAACTCCTTTCAGTGTAAGCTGTATGATTGCAGCATAATGCAAGTGTAAATATCTGTCATTACTGGGAACGATGCAGTCAGCCCATCATTTTATTTAGGAGGTTATTCATAGCATGTGGCGCTTGGATGGGATTCAGTCTGCTTACGTGAGAGATGGACAGAGAAGGCCTGATATGGCTGCTCTAAAAGCATCTCTGGAAACTTAACTCGCAATATTGAGTTACTCTAATCAGCTACTTCATGCTATTGATCTCGTTCCCCTCTCTGGCTGCTGGAGCAGTGAATGGATGTGAAGAGAACAGTGCAGTCTTTGTGTGAAGTCACCCACCCCCACCCCCCCATTCCCTCGACCTCACTCCATCCACCGTGGCTGGTAACTCAAGCTTCAAAGTCACGAGCTCCCTTCCTCCTCCTCCTTGTGAGCAGGTAACAAGACCAGCTGTCACCATGGTTACAAGCCACCACCAGTCTCAAGACAGAGGGTGAGAGAACATGGAACCGGGCTCCAATCACAAAAACGATTCAATCTAACCAAGCGAGGGCTGGGCCATGTACACTGCCAGTCTCCTTTGTGCAACATTTCTGCAGCACAAAATTTAATTATTTTACTGCCATCCTGCTAAATACTGTGTATCAGCGGAAAAGAAAATTTGCCTGATTGTGGCTCAGAATAGCATCATTAACAGCCTTTAGTGGAGCGCAAAGACTCAGCTACCATTTACTGTGAGTCAGCTGTAGATGCATACAGGCCATCTGGCTGCTAACTCACTGGTGATGCTTTCAGCCAAAAAGGGAGAATATGCAAAGGGTGTAATGACATGATGATCATGTACCAGCTTCACAAAATACTGGCTCACTAATTTTTTTTTTTAACATGAATGTTTTTCAGTTGTTTCAGCTCTTCCAAATAGGTAACACTGTCAGTCCCATTAATTTACATATAAATGTAGCAAAGCACACTGTATATTACCCTGGCAATTGACTCATCCTATTATATCGTATTAATACAACTGTGTTCCTGATAGTATTAATGTTGAATGTATAATAGGTCTCTGCTTATGTGTGTCAACACAATGAAAATAAAACATTCATAGTGGGCTTTGGATTCTTACCAAGTTGGCATATTTCTCCTCTGAAAAGTTCAGAAGGAGAATGCATTTCATTTAGTCAAATATATAGGTTATATTGTATAACATAATGTTATCTGAAGGTGCTATGGCTGCGGCACCATTTCCACAAACCCATGTTATCACACTCCCACCTCTGTGCTTTACTAGTAAGACTGTTTACTTCCCGGGCTCATCTTGACCCATTGACACCATACTGGACCCTAAGAAAAAAGAATGTATCCCAGTGCCATTTAATCAAAAAGCAATCGAAGAGCAAACTTTTTTTTAATGTAATGCAGTATTCTTTATAAATGTCTGATTCTTTACAAAAACTCTTATCCCAAGTGAAGGCACTTATCCGTGAATTTTGCAGTAGAATAGCTGTGAAAGCAATGTAATGGATAAAAAGTGATGCAGCATCATAAGGATGGACACTGCTGTTCTTATTAATCATAATGGGGCTTGTTGTTTACCTCCGGATGCAACTCTGAGTCCTTTGTTTTTATTTTGGCCACAGATCACTCTGGTCTCTTAGTCATTAGTGCGAACTTTCAGAATGACTAGAATTTTCACAGCACCGATGTCGTCTGCATTTCAGGTCCATGCTTTACATACAATTGTTCAAGCAAACAAGTAGCGACAGCTGTCCCTATATTTAGTCATGTTTAAGCAAACATTGAACCAGGTTGGTTTCTTTGTGGTATTTCAGACCACTTTTTCGTGTCGTCCTCCCCGACCCTCGGTTGCAGCAGGCAGACGCGTCATCAGAGTATCCGGTGTCAGATTTGACAGACTGTTCAACCACATCAATTACTTCACACAATGCTTTAAGAAAAAGGCGGACACCTGTCGCACCAACAATCCCTCCAGGGTGTCAGAGGGTGATGAATAGTGTCAATAAGGCATTTTGATGAGTGAAATCATACAGTTTAGACAAATTAATAAAATACAGCAGACATCATGGTTCAACTATAGCACTTTTTAATGTGTTAATCTTCCATTAAGTGTTTACATGCAGCTCATAAATAATCATAAATGAAGAGGATTAAAATCTAGTGCTGCCATCATCTGCAGGAAATGTTCCCCGTTTCAGTCTGTCTGTCTTCACACCCATTCATCCTACTTTAGACTGTTGCTATGGCAACTGGGAGATTGAGGCAGCTTTGAAAATGTGATTCCTCCATAAAATTACAACAAATTCTATTCATGTGCACTCCTCTTCACTACCACAGCACATGACAAGAATACGCATTGATCCGTGGGGGTGATCTACGTTGTGGATGGAATATAAGAAAGGGCTGTTTGGGAGGGGGGAATTCTTATGAGCTAATTATCAAGGTGTGTGTGTGTGTGTGTTTCTCAATTATAACTGGAGCACTTTCCAGCCACATGGTGAACAGTTTGAACAGAATTTCATAAAATACAACGTAAAGAGGTCTTGTGAAATATTAATCAACTCAGAAAGCTGCGCGTCTGATAATTTATTCAATTACACAATTAACATTGGTTAATCACCATTGGTTGCATTCTTACATCAATCCTAATAAGAACAATAGCGCAATGTCTCTTTGAAATGCAAAATCTCTGGAAATGCTTTGTCCTGCGCATGAAAGACATTTTGACGGCAAAAATAATAAATTCCCCACAATGCTTGGCTCATCAGTATCATCATTATTCATGTAAGATCTCAAGTGGTCTCTTGCCGATGAAAATGAAGGATGAATCACTTCCGTTCCAAAACCACTCTCCGTCATGCATATATTCTCTTTTGTTTCTACATTTAGGGTCATTCTTCAGTAATTGTTTAACTTCTGCTGACTGAATAACAGCCTCACGGCGGTGCCATGCCTTGTTTACCACATGTTGCTATGATTCATGGCCTGCTTTAATTGGATTTTATTGTTTCCTGAGAATCTAGGTAACACACTGTATTGCTCAGCAACCTTACCAATTTACTGTGTGTGTGTTCAGATGCGCACCGACGGGTTTGTATTGGAGCTACATCTAGCTGATCCTAAATATAACTGAATGAGACACTGGAGGGAAATGGAGACAGTAGTTGTAGGACTGAGCTGAAACTACAGGGATAAATCTGCGAGTTTATATTTAGCTGCACCAGTGTGGATGAGTGTTTATGTGCAGACGGACAGAAGATTTCTGTATCCATTTGAAATGATGGGTGAATCATTACGAAGATAACGAGCTGTTACCTTCTCTTTTTTTTTGCTATAAATGGTCAGGGAAAACAGAAAAACCACTGGGACAGGTCACAAGTGGCGTGTAATTACTCCTACTTACTGCCTCAGCTCAGCCCCAAGGAGCTGGATGCTCTCACACTGCCATACCCATAAACAACTGCGACAAACGGCAACAACAGGAATGAAACGTCCTTGAGCTTGTTACATGTGCTGCGAGCACTCCTCTATCAGAAGCTCCCAGACTCTTGGTCCACTCTGTGACTGAGTGACTAATCGCTTTATAGGACTGGGAAGTAGCAAAGCTCAGGGGCATGGGGTAAAACTACCGCTTTACTGCGGCCCACTAGGGGGGAGACACAAGGATAGTGAGGAGCATGAGTGACAGAGGCTCTCAGAGATGAAGTGTTGGCAGAGGGATGGGGGAAGATGAGTAGGATATGAAAGGAGGGACTGTTTGGTGTGCCAGCGGCATATCAACACCCACCTGACTGCACAATACGTGATATCTGCCCATGCAGGAGCTCACTTCCTCCCCTCTTTTTCTCTTCTCTGATAGTGTCCAGGTGGCTCAATTTAAAAATGGTGAATAATGAACACTCTTGCATATGATTAATCACACAGGACCAACACCATGCAATATTAAAGGAGCCGCTTGCAAACTCTTGAATTATATAAGTTTGCCTGAATGAATCTATTAATATGTCTGCAGTGCTCTGTTTACGGCTCTGTATGCATGTGTGGATGTCTCACGGCTCTGCACAGCTGGTGTTTTTAGAGATGAAGAAGAGTCTGTCTCTCCCCTTTATCCGATATAGGAGAAGACTAGAATATTAATGGACCACGCAGAGCGAAGCACAAGCAATGCCCAGGCAGATTTATTCAGCAATCATGAGGATGAATGCAAAATACGTCCAACACTGTTGCATTGACATTCAAACGGGATGGGTTTTATGTTGTTGGTTGTTTTTTTTTAATTTCACCATGTTTTTCATACCTTTTTCTTTAAGTTGGCAGATTAACAGAGCCCAAATCATTATTATTAAAAAAAAAATATATATATTAAAATATTCCTTGTTGTCCTCTAGCAGTGGAAGTTGGAAATCTTAACCAAAACAACCAAAGTAGAATATTCAGCTCATCGGGTATAGAAAACATTTCCTTGTCAAAGGTCTGATTTCATCACCTAACCCTTTTTTATTATATGCCAATTCCATCATCTCATCCTCACTGCTCCATGCTGCACCAGAGCCTCCAGCCCACCACTATCAATCATCCACACTCCCACCATTGACTCATCCCAGTGAACCCACCCTGCATGAAAAAGTGGGGGACAGGAGGGCCACTGTCATGATTAAATGAAGGAGGGATGAAAGAGTAAAACCTTCAAAAGAAGGAACAGGGACAAGGCGGACGAATGACACCGCTGGCATGGATAGCAGGTTAATGCACGGCTGAGCTGACAGGATTTCATTTGTTACCTCCGGTCAGACAAAGCAGAGTGATGACGCTGATAACAGAAAAAACAACATATTGTTAGAATGTCATCTGTTTCTGCTATTTCATGTTCTGACCTTTAAATCTACTCATTATGCTTATGCCTCACAAATCCATACATGCAGTAAGCCATATTAACCGTGTCTATCAACAGCACGCTTCGTACTCGCTTGTATGTCTGTATCTGCATGCACTTGAATGATTGTGATTCTGCAGCACCGTCTGGAGATTGTTTGTCTGTTTGTTTATACTCGCACATCCTTTATTGTTCCTAACAAGGAAATTAATGAAAGCAATTGTGTCACGAGTCTTTCACACAAAGGATATTTACTCTCGTGAGTGTGTTTGCCATGGTAACACTCTTCTCATTCCTGCTGGCTCACTGCTTGCCAGTGACCACTAACAACAGGAAGCAAAACAAGCAGAGAATGTTTTAAACATTTCCATCAACGTCAGTCTGTTTCATATTTACACTGCACATTCAATCAAATATCAAATGTCCAGTTTCATAGTAACAACCTGCGAAGCAATCGGTTCATACTACGGAGCATCAGCACCACATTTGACATCAGTTTGTGAGCTCTTGCCATTTCTTTTTCTTTTTTTTCCAGTGATGGATGGTAGTCTCTCTGAACATTAACAGCTGTGAAATGATACTCAGTGGCACCATTTAACCATAACACTGTATTAAGCTGCAGACAGACAGCAGAGTGAGGCTGCATGAGTATGTATGTGTGTGTATGTGTGTGAAGGGGGGACAGATTGGCTGGTTTCACTGCACTAGCCTGTGCTGGAGTTGGGCCAATGTCATTTCGCAGAGCTAAGCCTTGTAAGATAAGATGGGGGACATCGGACCCTGACCAGCTCAAATGAATGGGATGTCACTTCTGCTTAGGAGCACAAGCCTTGTCCTTTACGCTGGTGAATGTGTGTGTGTGTGGGTGGGTGGGTGTGTGTCATCTAAACAGAGAGGACATATCCAATCCCAGTGATAGGCTTCCACTGTCCCCACCCCACCTGGAGAGATGTAATAAGATTTCCTATCCATGCTGGGAGAAGGAACCAGAACATCTGCTCAATGATAGTTGATTTTTAATCTGTCCTGGATAATTGTGTTGGAACAATGGTGCTGCCCAAACCCTGCAGGATTTCATGAAGCCTCAGGCAAGAGTGAGAACAGGTTGGTGTACTCCTTTGCCTTCAGAAAGTGAACAATTCAAATTCAGATTTTCCTCGAGCATCTCCTAAAACATAAATCAGGAACAATATAAATCGGGCAGAGGTGTAATTAGTTATGTCAGTGGTGCCAGCCCAACCTCTGCCTGCCCACAGATCATCTAAAGGTTACTCTCCTCAGAAGAGGTTGAAAGGTTGTTTATTTCAGACTGTGGGCTGGGGGCGTTGCCTTGGCAACCTTTCATGAATCTGGCACTAGCGAGCTCTAGGGCGGAGCTTGGCGTCAGCCTGGGAGGCAGCAGGCACACAGGTGCCCTGGTCCAAGCAGCTGCCTCCCCTGTCAGATAAAGAGCGGTTTGTTGTTTTCTCCCTCCTCCTCCCCCCAAACATACACGTCAATCTCCTGTGCCCTTTTCACTTCTCTGTCTGCTCTCTTTTCTCTTCCCCTTTTTTCTCCTTGGCCTTTGATCAGGGATTGGATTTGCTGGTAGAATGACAGAGGCAGGAAGTGCTCCGAGGCACAGAAGAGGCCTTGGGGGCCCCGGGGCCAGGGACAGAGCCGTCCACAGTGTTCTCTGTTTACCAGGGTCTGCGTCATCGCTGGCCTGGCCTGGCCCTGCATTCACAGAGCCTGGCTTTCAGCCTCCACTCCCATCACAGTCTGCCCACTGATCACATAGGCTAAGGCAGCGCGGCAGACAGAAGTCCTGCCTAGATACAGTCCAGCTGATGATACAGTCACAAATTTACCAACAAACAAAAAGATGACAGCCTCTAGCTTATTAGGCTGGATCATGACCCCTGACCCCTGTCAATTCTGTACAGCAATCCAACCAGCAGCTGCCTCATGAAAAAAAAAAATGAACATCTAAACTTAATAAAGATAGGGAGAACAATTGCAATACGAATTCAAGACTTCCTGTGAATTTCACAGAAATTGTCTACTATTTTTATTGTTTATTTCTTAATTATTAACCTTTATTTAACCAGGAAAGCAAAAGTATTAAAGCTTTTTTCAAGGTGGGCTAGGATGGGGAGCAGCTACTAGCATCAAGCAACAGCAACATAAAGTCTGCGTAGAATGTTCACTGAAACACAACAAAGCTCCACCAAAAGGTTAGACTGCAGCCAAATGTTAATGCATCTGGAATATTTAAAACATGCTTAAATTCAGACAATAAGACCAGATCCTTGAGGTTCAGGTGGGTTTGGAGAACCGAATCTCAGTTTGAATTACAGGAACCAAAGAATCAAGTCTTGGGACAGTGATTTCCAGAGATTTTGCAAAGAATGTAAGTCCATTTGTAGGATGGGAGAGCACTAAGAAGAGCATTGTTAATCAATAAGTGCCAATGTCTAAGTCTACAGGAGGACAAAGCAGAGAATCCAGCTCAAATATAGAAAGTACAAAGGTAATTAAAGATCTTGAAATTGTGATGAACCTCAGTGCTCACAAGTAGACAGGATCCATTGTGAGGAAGCATGCATATACATCACATATCACCATAGGCCAGTATAGATATCAAAGTTGCAGAGACTAGTCTCCTTTCAGCCTCAAAAGAAAGGCAAGACTTGTTTCTAAAGAGGAAAAAAAAACAATTTCAGACTTTTTTTGGTCAACTGTTGAACACGTGGTACAAAAGAGAGAGCTTCATCAATCAAAACACCCAAGTATCTGTTTTGTGAAACTAACTCAATCTTGAAACCCTAGAACATAGAGACAGATGGAAGATTCGGGGAATTCATAAGTTCTGTTTTGTTGACATTTAAGACTAATTTAGATGCACGAAGGTGCGCTGAACATCATTAGAAGCTTTTTTTGTAGCTGAAATAAGGCCTCTGTAGGTGTAGAAGCACACACAGTACATTATAGTATCATCTGCAAAAACATGAAATTTGGCATGAGATACATACTGATCAGGGTTGTTAATGTATAAAATATTGATACACCCTTCCCTACACTGAGATAGCTAGAAGTAACACCTTCTGTCTGGACACACCAACATCTGCCCAATAAAAAAATACCTATCCAACAGTATGATCTGACAGTCCAGTGCTACTTGTTTTAATATCTTGTAAAGCCCAGCTGATATTCTGATTAGATATTTTTGATATATTTAAGCCACATTCAGTTGGTACTAAGGTACCCAAGGTGTGCCAAGAAAATACTCCTCACACCATTATACCACCACCAGTAGCCTGAACCATTCATAAAAGGCAAGATAGATCCATGCTCTCATTTTGTTTGGAGGAGGTATGTAACCTAAAATGTAGGTAGAAATCTTAGCTTCTCAGTAGATGGAGGCAGGCTAGCATGTTTCAAGTGAAGGCACTGTATAAATGGTGATGACGATGTCACATTTCTCATGAGGCATAATCAGACATTTGAACAACTTTGACGTTGGTGTGTGTTCTATTATGTGTTGACTAGACATTTAGTTTAAAATTCTCACACTGTTTGGTTAGGTTTAGGCATCAAAATTATGATAAAGTCAGAAATGGATTGTGGTTTGGTATTAAATACACTGCTACGTGGCACACTGGACACGTCCCTGTGTATCAAGTATAACACCATGTGGACAGTGCTGCTAACAGCAGGGTGGCAGAGCTACATAAGCTCTTTGCCTTGGCTGTGGGAGGTGGGGGGGGGAGCAGCACCTGAGACGCCTGAGATCTCCCGCAACGCCCTACCCTCCTTCCACTGTTTACTGTCCAGCTTATCCTGTTTATTTGACTCAATTACAAAACACGCTCTGTGAGAGATCAGTTTAATGTGGCCCTCTGCCAGGGAAAAAGTCATGTTCCCAGTGATTTCCAAGAAACTAAGCACAGTGGTCATGGAGGCCATGATGATGATGACATATCAGTGCAAGGCTAACACCGCTCAGCTCTCATAGGCGGAGTTCAGCCCTAAGTATAGCCTTCGCTATAGCCTTCACAGTTTGCACAAGATGTACTCACATGTGCTGTTACCGATTGAAGTCAGGAAGAGATAACAGACAGAACATAAGCGTCTGATTAAAATTAACCAGCATCGTGAGGTATTATTGCTCAATTCTACAGTCATTCACATTTTGGCCGCTACGGTGTCTCTGTGTTTCTTCCTTTCCTCTGAGACAGGGTAAAGTTCACTTAATCGCCCCTCAAATCGCTCCAAATATCTTTGGAGCCAATTCAAGATAAGCAAGAAGCATTCTTGCTCTGGCATTGTAGAAATTCAAGGCAGCTGTTTTGTGCTTTTATGGCTTATCTTCCCCATGTAAAGACATATCCAGGCTTCCAGCAAACACAATGGCCAGTTGTGTCCAAGTTTAGATAAAAAGCAGCAGTTTTGAGCTCATGGAAATAATTCTCTGTCCCCTGGAAAACTCTCCCACAGAGTCAGGAAAGAACACTGTAGTTTATACAAATATAACACTACAAATGTGGAGTAAGTAATTTCTCTGGCAGCCATGTGAGCTGGTGTGTTTCTGAGAGTCATCTCGCCGCTGAAGGATTACAAGCTGTTCAAAGCCTCCGAAGGTATGTGGGTTTGGAAGGCTGAGGTTTTTCCACAGCAGTAAATGGTATTGCAGTTAATTCTGCGCTTTGGCACAGAACTGCAGCTGGGAAACAACTTCTCCGTGCCAGAAGCTGTTTATTATTGTAGAAAGCTTTTACCCAAAATGGCCATTCAGCTACTGCGGTGTCCATGTTGTTCTGACCCGGTTGCATAGTAACCAATCAAGTGGCAGACTTGAGGACAACCATGAGCAAAATATTACATGTGCACCCACACATGCGCACATTGTTTGTACAGTGCACAAACACCCCAGGTCATATGTATTTGGACAGCCTAAAACCAAACAAACAGAATAAAAGTGGGTGTGACTTATGGCCTCATTTTCAGCTAGACACTGACACAGCACTTTTCCCGTGAAGTCATACATGAACGAATGTCCCAAGCTGCACATTAAGTAAACCACAGTTATTATCTTCACTTTTGTTGCTACTTTTTTCCCCCCATCATATCCTATTTGGAGCAGCTGAGATTTATCCGTATTTTATGCACATGCTTTTTTTCCAAATGCCACGATGCAAAAAAAAAACAAAACAAACATAGGATCTTAATATGGATCCAGGTCATTATCAAAGCGAGGAGCATGCTAGTGAAAATTAGACGGTATGCACACAATAATGGAGCAAAGAGTAAGGGATGGGTTAACAGTGCACTCAGAGCTTTCATTTCCTCTTCTTTTCCATCTGAGCAAACAAGGCGGGTGACCTGGCAGAGCACCGTGGGGTGGGGCGGGGTGCCGTGACTGGAATAAAACCAAAGAGCGTGGGGGAGGAAGGGGAGGGAGAGGACAAGCAGACCACGTGACAGTGAAAAGCCTGCAGGCAGCTGTGCTGGGAAAGGCAGACAGAGACACACACACACACCCCCCCCCCCCCATACTGACGGTGTCGTTTCACCACAACAACAGTTCTGGGAAATGGCGGCCGTCTGTACTGTAGCTGCTATTTACATGGCACTGAATCCGCCTGCTTATCGCTCCCATCGTCAACAGCAGTGGCTGCTTTTACCATTCGCCTCATGCTGCCCCCTCCCTCTCCCCCTCCAGTTAATTCCATCCTCTTGTTTCTTCTTTGTCTCATCCTCAGGTTTTATTGTTTCATGAATGAAGTCACGTGCAGATAAATACGAGGCGAGCTATGAAAACAAGAAAGGGGCGATAAACACAAAGGCAGTTATGGGGGAAAGCGGCAATGCTCAGGGATAGGAAAGGTGGGGGCAGCCAGGACAGAAACACTGGAGACATGAGTCATGACGTGCAGTCTCCCAGGGGGCTTGTTGGTGCAGTCTATAAATGGAAATAGAAAAACAGCGGCTTCCCTCGCCCACCCAGGACTAGGTTATGCCTTATTAGAATCTGATAGCTTGTGACAGCGGCTGCTTTGTTTAGCCTCAGCCTGAATTTCTCTATCCTTTTTTCTCCTGGCCTGGCAAAGGCAATGGAAATATGAATGTAAATGAATGTATCCAAAGCGAGCTGCTTAATGTCAGAAGAGTTATCCTGGGATGTGAGAATGTGTAATTTAAAACAGGTCAAAAGTGCTTCAAAGTGGAAACTCTTCATGGGAGTCACTGGCTTCTTTTCTTCCACAGCGACTGCAGGCTATATCTGTTAAAATAAGTTGATGAGTGACATGAACTAGTTAACTTGGCTCCTTGGTTTCCCCTTGGCTACCCTACTGTGGAGCTGGCCTAGATCAAACATTGCCAGCTATCTGGGACAAACTATGAAAAAAAAACACTGTTTCATGAAAGTGACTGGGAAGCACTGTACTTATACAGTACATATCTTAAAATGAACTTACATTTGCAGATGTACTACATAGATGTCCAGCATTTAAACCCTTTACTTAAACTGCTTGTTCTGGAAAAAGGAATTAGTTGATGTTATAAACAAAAGATTAGAACAGTCTTCTGACCTGTCGTCTTCTTGTTCCCTCTTTAGTTGATCAATTACATTTGTAGCTCTCAGTCGATTAAGATGTATCGTGTGATCTTAGATGTCTCCTGACCAGTTCCAGCCAAAGTCATGTTTCCATCTATGCACTGACATGAATTTGGTTTGTTTCCCTTTTTTCTGCAAAGATAAAAATGAAAATGTACAAAAGAGAAAACGGTAGAAAACTCTTAACTCAACGGGTCTGAAAGAAGGGTGTTGTAGTACTTTGTAATTTTTGGGGGTTTCAATATCTTGCTGACCTACTGGTTTTTCCAGCGTCTCCTACCCAACCTTTAATGGAAACACGGCTGATTTTATTTCATTTTTCCATCCTGTGGGAGTCCAAAAACATACATGCCAGAGTATCCAGAGAAAACTCACATTGGGGAAACATGTCAAACCAGGCGAGGGTAAGGTTAAAAACAATATGTGGCTGGATATGATATGGCTATGCAAGTGCTAGAGGTATTTTGAGGAATACTCAGGAGGTTAAAGCACTATCCACTGAATCAGAGCAGCAGATGGTTACAATAAGAGTAGCTGTGAGAAGACGTATTAGAACTACATCAACCTTCCACACACTTTCCACAGATTTCCTTTGTCTCTGCTGTTGCAAAAGGACCTGGCTGCAGAGCACATCTGTGCCATGTCTGCACTGGCAGCGTCATGTGAGCGTAGCACTCCATGGCTGCTGGGGGCAAGCCACTGGCACCACACCACCTGCTCTGCCTCCCTCCCAGCAATCTGCCCACCTGCTTCCATGGTAAGCAGACACACCCTAACCACAGTTCCTCCCTCCTAGCCTGAAGCTAAAGGGGAGCTAGTCTACACAGGAGCGCCGACACAGACAGAGCTCCAGCATGCCTGGCCGCCATACCAGAGGAGGGAGGGATCTACGTAGCTGAGGGGGCTTTTATTTAGCTCCCACCACTTAAAACTCCCCGTCAGGTCGTATTTGCTCTTCTCTTTTCTTTTTCTTTTCTTTTCACCTGTCAACACACTCCTCTCTTTCATCTGCAGAGATCATCCTAGAAATTATTCCTCAAGGCAATGAAGACATTATCTTAGTGGAGTGAAATCACAAGGAAAAGCAGCAGAGGTAGTTTTTTTAGTGCCTCACTGAAAAGAGCACAGAAGCATTTTTGCTTGTTTGTTTTATTTTGCTCTTTGTGTGGTACAGTAAAGTCTTAAATTTGGATCATGATGAACAGGAAGGGGATGCTGATGAGGAGCCGTGGCTCCTCTCTGAAGAACACCCCTGTGTTGGTCGTTGGGGTTGTGCTTTTGGTCATAATATTGTGTGTTTATTTGGAACTGATGCTTACATTCCCTTGGTGACTGATACTAGATAGCTCCTCTGTCTCACTGGTGGCTGCTGTAATATTCGTGGCAGAAAATGAATAAATGTCTGGAACTATTTGTCATTTCCTTTTGTGTCTGTGTGTGTTTCTTATTTTTATTCGACAGCAATAAAAGCAAAAGTCATTCATACACATATTAATTATGGCACTGATATTGGGGCTAATATGAAACATATTTGAAGATGGGGCTAATTATAAACAGACTAGAAAAGGTCAGCTCCCTGGAAAAAGAATCATGGACAACTGTCCATGATTCTTTTTTATCCATGTCCATGATTTTATTTTTAGAAAAAAGTAATTCAATTCTAGAAATTTCCTGAAGCTTACCGAACTGGAAATACATCTAATTATTTAATCATGTTAAAGGAATTTCATAAGATTAACATGCACTCTTCAGATCGGCTTTTTAAGTGAATTGTGTTGAAATGTTAACAAAATGTTGCATTTAACAAATACAAAAGAAAAAAATGATATCATTTCAGTAAACAACTTAGAGTAGGATCGTTATTTCGAAGCAAACACACACCCAGTTTGTTTTCTGTATGATGCAACAGACAGCAATGAGTATTAACCCAGCAGAGCAGTGGTAGTAATGGTTTTTTTGTTTGTTTTTGTTTTTCCTCCAGCTAGATGAGAGTAATGCTGCTTCAGCATGGCGTAAAACGGCCCACAGGGCCTCATATCTAAACATAGGCCTCCTCCAGAAACTGGTTTCTCTGTGGGGCTTTGGCTCTACATCCCAGCAACCCTCTGGCTCATGTGACAACAGGCAGCCTGTTTTTCCCTGCAACATGGCAACACTGCCCCAAGCTAACTCTGACTCCTGACAGACAAAACATATTACTGGCCAAGGTGACAGGAGAGTTACAATGTCGCTACTTCAGGTGTAAAACTCTGTGAGCGAGTCACGTTGTTGTTACAGTCTAACACGATTAGGGGAGATTTTACGATACCGTGATAAGCACAAACCCCAAATTTGCTTTGTTTGTTTTCCAAAGAGGGGTTTTAAGCAAGAGGATCTCCAGATGTGAGTTTAGGGCCACAGATGAGCTGTTCAACCAGGCATGTGTGTTTCTCTCAAAATCTACTGGAAGCCTGATTACTTTTTGGAAGAGTAAAGACTCAGGAAAACCAATCTACCTAGCTCCTTACAGCCAGGACATATCCAGTATATCTAAAGCTGCAGGAAGACGGAGGTTTTCCTTTTCTATTATCACCACAGGAGGGTTGAGTCATTGCTGAAGACTGCTGTGGAGTTGCTACACAGGCACAAGTCACAAGGAGACAGAGAAGACAGCAGGACAGCCAATTCACCACCATGTCCTTACATCCCCTTCAGAAGAGTCTCTTGTTTGTCCTCAAAGAGTTTGTTTGTGTTCATATGCCCTCATACATATCAATTACTTACAACTTGGGTAGTGTCAGCCTCAAGGTGCCTGAAAATTAGGTTTCAATGTCAGCTGAGAGACACTTCCCAGATAAAAATAACCAGGCTTTCACCTCCAGGCAGTACAGCCTCCCTGTCAAAACTCGGTGACTAAACCCAAAACTCTCCCTTCTTAATAACACTGAAATCCGGGCTTGCACAAGCAGCGCATTCTTCTTGCATCAGCAAATGTACTTCTCTCCACACAACAGTTGAGCTGTCAGCAACTATGGTGAATGTTTATGGAGGAAAGGGGGAGGGGAAGTGAAACCTCTCTCCGTGCCTTGTTGTTGCTGGAGCACATGGATGATTGGATTCCTGAAAACTTGAACAATAAAAAATGGCGTCACCCTTGCTGTGAGTCAGAGACGCAATGTGCCCTGGATGAACTTCCTGTTTCAGTCTGCCACAGATATAGGGTTTCTCCAACCCAGCCACACACAGGAAGTGAGTCACACTTATTCACCAGCCGTCTGCAGGCTGCAGACTCTTCGAGCCCTAGAGTGACAGGCTGTGGTGTGGACCAAATTAGCTTCTGAAACTTTAATCTCCTACAACTCAATTATTTAATATCTGAGCCACCCACTTCAAAGGAATACCTCAACTCCCTCCTCCCTGGCTGCCTTGATGGAGGTTTTCAATCCCGTCTCCTGAAGGACTCACCCATTTTATATCTCTTCCCTGCGGTTCGAATGACGCGCTGCAGAAGTCTTACAGCACTCCCTGAAATTGGAGATATAGTGCACTAATAAACAGTAATGCATTAAGACCTGTGCTGGTTGGAGGAGGGAGCACAGTCTGAAACCTTACCGATATTTGTTCACAAATTCTTATTTTGGATTTCCCATCAAATTGTAAAATTAAAAATCATTCACAGCCACACTGCATTATCTCTTCACACTCAAAAGGACAGGAGGAAGAAGCAATTACAGTGATTCTGAATGGAATGTGAGTATATACATATACATATATACATATATATATATATGTGTGTGTGTGTGTATATATATCAACTGGTAAATATATTGAATGTCTGCATTTGTTAAGCAAAAACTGTAATCATTTTGTTTCTTAAATGATGTCCCTGATTACAGTGATCCTTAATGGAGATCAGGTTATGGAAACAAACAGGCAGAAAAGGTAAACACCTTTGGGAAAAGGCTCACGAGTTATTTTTGAAATGGCCTTGATTTTTGTCTCACAGAGCCACATAACACATTTCCAGAACAGCTATGGGCTCTGTTGAAAAGTGGATCAGAAAAGTGAGAAAGCTAATCCCCCCCCGCCGCACCCCAGACAGTAATGAGAGGAGGGGGGTGGGCTGGATGCCTCTGAAAAGAGAAATGGAGGTTTTCTATCTCTACAGATCCTGCTGCAGATTCACACATATGCACAGTTGGACAACTGACATACAGACTGGGAGAGACACGAAAAACCCCTCCAGATAGGCTCCTCCTGATCAGTCTGACATTTCAATCTAATTAAAATATAAAACCCAAACACTTTATCTACAAAGCATCACATAAATGAGGTGATAAAAATAAATCAAGCATGCATAGAAAGTTCAGAATTTTTAATCTATTCAATAGTTCTCAAACTATGCCTCTTTTTATCTTTTTTTCCCTTTTGTAGTATAATGACACAACTAGAATAAGAGATAACCCACTTCACTTTCCTACAGTGACTCATTTGTGTGGCTATTGTTAGGCTAAACTAACGTATGCTAATATTTACATGAACGTTATAATGTTTGGTTATTGCACAATAGCATTACTATACTCTGTTTCCATATTCACTGTTCTGAACACAGAATATGCCAAATGGAGTGCCAGTTTGGATCCTGGGGGGCCTGACACATTGTTTTGATGCACCTCTATTTGGTCAGGAGTGATATTGTTACATAGTGCGCCTTTAAATTCCAGGAAAACCAGTTTGAAATAAAATATCTTATGGAAGGCCATGATAAAATAGGCTAGTCATTATGGTAAGCTCGAAATGTTGTTTTAAAGACAAACAACTGTACGTTTTGGACGGTTGGGATTAAATCAAGATTTACTTGTAGCATTGTTGCCGTAGAAACCGACTGAGGGGCATTTAAATAATGCTTAGATAAAAAGAGAGCGCTAAACCTGCATCAGTAAAAAGTCAACATATGCCAGTCAACAAGTCAAAGAAACATTTACATTTTAGGAAATATGTGGGTCTGGTCAAGCCAGCTCTTATTAACATAACAGTAGCTGAAGCAGTTTAAAATGCCATTTAATACTCTGCAGTACATTCAAAGCTAAACGCCGTCTCACATTAAAGCCCAAGTGTACGAGGAATCACAAAGGAGTGTTCATGTTTGGTAAAGCAAAAGCTGATCTTCCCCAGCAAGTTGTGTATTGATGAAACTGGAGACTTTTCACCCGCTTTCACTCATCTACCTTCCTATTTTTCTTCTTGACTTTTTTGTTGTATATCACATTATGTGTTTGTTTGTTTGTTTATGCGTTTTTTTTCTGTTTGGATTTTCATGTAGTGGACTTTGACTTACCCTGGAAACCATTTTTTTGTTTAAGTTATTCATGTTAATTTTGTTCTTTTATTCCTTTTTCTTTTTAAAATATTATATCAAACCTTTCATTAACCGTTGTTGTTCTGAGTCAATTTGGGTTTCCATATTAATGGTTTTGTTGTTTTTATTTTGTTTTGTTTTTTTCCCCCTCATAGTCATCCTCTAAAATAGTAAACAAAAACTACGGCCCCCAGCATCACATCAAATCTGGCACCATCCACCTGGAACAGATGGCTTTTTCAGCCAGACTATATTAAATGTACCTAATGAGCCAAAGAATGTATGATCTCATGTTAGCCCACTTCCATTCTTAGATTCACTACATTGTGCATGTGTGTGTTGGTGTAAACGTGTGCCAGCATGCATGCATGCATGCACTAAACTGAGAGATATGTGCATATGAATGTAGATGTATCTGGATGTGCGCAGGATGCAGGATATTCTCTGGTCCTCTGGAAGCTTTTTCAAAGTGGAATGACTCTATCAAGGGAACAATGGCTATTCTGAGCCCAACCATGTGACAAAGGTTCACACTGACACGCTTTCCTAAATTAGGCTGTTCATGCACAGGAGGGAAGTAGGCCCTGCTCCTATTCTTCTCCTCTACTTGACAGTCATTGTATAGACAGGAAAGGCCACAGAGACATATGACTTGTCATGCTCTCTAAAGTGGGTTAAGGGCACTCATCTTGCAAATGTGAAATACACAGGAGCCCCTTCCTTATACTGTGCATCATTGTAAAAATGCCTGTGGCATTTTTAAGCTAAAAGGATTCTTTATTGGCACAGAAGACATCAACCCCTGGGGAGGTAAGATAAATTAGGGTTTATTGGTAGAGATGGATGTATTTTCATGCTCAGAGGTTAACGGTAGCAAAGACATTTTACACTTTTAGGAGATTCAGCAATGAGTTTATAATCCTTCAATTGTAAATCCTCACGTGTGGGGTTCTACGAGGAACCTCTCTTCCATCTCTGACTGCAGAGAAGAAGGATGGGGTTGAGTAAGAGGAGAGAGAAGAAAAGAGGCGGTCTGGACAATGTCATCGATCCTTTACAGGAAATGGAACAAACAATGAGTAAAAATGAGAAAGCCCAGAGAAGCAGGAGGAACTGTGCAGGGACACGCCATAATTAGGCACCGCATGACAAAGGATCTTATGTCATTTAGAGTTAAAACTGAAACTGGAATAAACCAAAACCATAAAAAAAAAAACTTTTACTTACTAACAGTGCTTGTTTGACTGAATATGTATATTTTGGTGTGACTCACATTAAAAACTTATAATTCAAATCCAGCCATGAAAGAAACAGCTAGTTTGTTTAACGGAAGAAGACGATGTGCTTCAGGGATGGAAAACTACACGTCATGCAGCTCTGGGACCAGCAGCGCTGCAAGATCAGAGCCAGGGATTCGTGCGAAGGGAGAGGAAAACTGGAAGAGGCCGTGGAATGGCGGAAATCCCGGTCTGATTGTGCAGCGCTGTTTGCTTGTGCTCAGACAGCTCCTAGGAAAGGAATGCGTGGCCTACATTCCCACTCCAGCCCCCGCCTCCTCTTCTCCAACATCAACACTCACTAATACTTTCAGCATGGTTTCCGTCAGCATGACCAAGTTTAAGAGGCTACATACCAAAAACAATAAAGGAAGGAAACATTCAAAGCACACGGTTTTTAATTTACTGCCCTTTTTTCAGCGGGTGACAGGGATGCGCATGGACATGAGACAGTGTTTTTCTGCAGGTTTAACTGCTTGCTCATGCTACTGTTTCACTCTGGCACAGGAGACAGGAAGGGGTTAAGTCTGATGCACAGAGAGAAAAGAGTTAGGTCTGGCGGTGAGGGGAGACTTAAGGGGTAAGAAGGGTAGGAGGGGGGGGTCAGCGATGCATTCAGATGAAATTAAATGGAGGCTAAAGTGCTGACTCATTGTGTTCAGCACCTTTATTACCTGCTCCGTCACCCAGGCTTTATGGGATGGGCTGCCAGTGGAAGACTGGGGAGATTCATGCAGGCAGCCCTCATTTACAGGAACACTTCTGGAGGCAATAACGCAGCAGTTACCCAGCCAGCTAGCCAGGCCGCCACGTGGCTCATCTAGGATACCTGACCACTGCCACCACCACCATCCCAACAAGGCACAAACACACGTCCTTCCCCCCAACCCCCCTCGTTTTTTGGCTTAACAGGAGGAAGTCTGATTTTGCTGCTAATGAGACATCAAGGGGAGCTTGTGTATGTGTGTGTGTGTGTTTGCCTGCCTAGACTCACTTATTGTGGCTTATACTGGAAGACACATGAGAAAATGCAGATGATTATTTCATCATGCGTATCTAGAAAAACTGTACGTTTGAGCCGGAATGTAGCTGCAGCCAAACTCGAATGCGTCATCGCCCTCAGTGTTCAGTCACATTCTAAAACCCGTTGAACATGTAAGATATCGATCATCTGCCTCGTAGCCCATGTTTTTAAGCGAGGTGATGGAGCCGTTGGCAGTGAAGAGAACAGAGCTGCAGTGTTGACATGGGACGTGTTTTGGGCAGCCGGCAACACTTATGCTTCTTCCTAGATTTAAGATGTTTTGAGATCCAAAGGAAAGCATGTTTTGACTTTTTATTTCTTTATTTGCTATAAGCAAATAGCGTCTTCGGCAAAAAATTCATATTAATGGTTATTGTGTTTGAAAGCTGTTGCATCTGAGCTTGATCTCATGGTGGGTCATAGATATTGATGCAAGATTAACAGATATAATTTGAGTGGTTACACAATGTGCATGATGTATGGCTGCGGTCAGCCTGGAACACTCACAGGCTGAGAAAAGCGCTTATTGCTGCTGATCAGACGAAATGGACTCCAGCACTGTGTCAGGCTCCAGTTTGTCTCAAATGGTCCGGGCAATCAGAGCGTACAGCCAATAAATGGATGCATTCTCTCTGTCCTGGCGCGGCTTCTCCATCTCCCTCATTACTCTCATTACTCTGCAGCTTGTGGGTTATCTAATGCTCTCCCAATGGCTTACGGTTTGGCTGGGGATTAGACTCATTTTTTTCAAGGGCATTTCACAAACAACCCTGTGTGCCTCCCTTTCTCCTGGGCTGAGCTGATTTAGCAGCAGAATTTATGATCTCAGAGGCCTTGTCACCTCACTTCTTTGCAATACATTATTCAAATTCATTCTTTCTCTCACATAGCGCAGAGGGCAATTATTTGAATATCCGCAGGAGTGCATATGAGTGTTGTGGCTCATCTTCAACAGCAAAGATGGGGAAATTGCCTCACTCTGGCAGATCAAGGTTGTAGGCAATGAAACCCTATAATTTATGACACAGTTTGATATTTCAGTGAAGTCACTGATTCCCTTGTGTCAGACCTTGGCAAGGACGGCTACAGAATTCACCAAATGTAATTTCAATTCTGGCTTGATGAAGACTTTTTTTTTTTTAACTGCACTAATTGGGCACTAGGCTGGCTCCACATCTACTAAAATGGAAAATCAACATGGTGCCACTTCTCTGCGGTTTATTTTCTCAAAATGTCTATACAGAGTGTATCAAACCATAAGTTTACTTGTAATTAAAATTTGTGCGATGCCTAATGAGAAGGAAAAACCTAGATTTGTTAAATGTATGCCCTAGGTAAATGAAGCCGTCCTACTTTCTGCAGCGATCGGAAACAGTTGTTCTTATTTCTTCTACAGCAAAACTCTGCTGTCACACACCTACCACATGATATAAGTGTTATTCACACCACGACGCATGCGTTTACACCATTCATGGAGTCCTTTGCAGCACCGCTCTGAGGCATACTGTAAGAGTATATAACACCCCCTACTTCATGGGGACTTACTAATGAGCCACAAAATCGTAGTGTTGTAGCCTTTTTCTTTTGAGATTCAGCTTCAAACTTTTTCCAGTATCTTCCAAGAAGATTAGTAAAGCTGACAAACATCAACACTACGACACACTCATAGCTGTTCTTATATACGTATATATATATACGCATCTTTCGGTCTTTTGCTTTGATTGGCCCAATGATTGCTCAAAAGCAAAATTTGAATCTGAGTTAACATAAATTCTTGGTCACTTTGAGAAAAATAGATTTTTGCAGCTTTCTGTATTTGTTAAGGTCATAACTTGACCGCTGGCACATCCACTTGGTGCAGTTTTAGCGGTCATTTACATCTGCGTTGTGTCCCTGGAAACCTAAAGGGTTGTTCTCTGGTTTAAGCTCTCTTTCTGTTTCCACCACGTGATCAAAAAATAATTTGCTTAAAGAAATATTTCCATGTAAACTAGTGCAGAAAAAAAAATTGAGATGCCTTGGGTCAGGTGAAAACTCTTTCTGTTGTTGTCATCAGCAACATCTCTGAGATACATGCAGGGGTATATTTACTGGCACTTCGCAACTGGTGCAAACTGTTTTGGCACTAAGAAGTGACTGTACGTCAGCAGCCGATGGGTGTGGATTTTTGTCTGGTTTTGTTGCATATGAATCTAAGGGAGTTTCCCTTCCAGGGAGACAACGTCAGGGAGCTGATTATACACATGAATCACTACAGAGTGATTTAATAACCTTTACTCTCCAAGATTGTGCCATTATTTTCTGCTGAGAAAAGCACGTCTTGAATTTTACAGTCGCAGTGACTGTGACAGTTGTTGCATGGAGGACAGACAGTTGCACAACACTGGCAAGAGAAAAGATTGGGTCAAATTACAGAGTTATCATTCATGTGAATATCTGGAATGAAGACCTTATCGGAACATATTGATTGTCAAGGCATGTTATTTTTAATTCGCTGAGAGAGAGAGGTGTTTTTCATCGATGTTTGCTGCTTCAAAAGGTTTTTGCGGTGAACCAGTTTTGCTTTCTATTTCATTTTCTTAGCAGTAACAACATCAGTGAACGTGGCCACATTTTCACTCGAGCTGTCTCTAAGTGCAGGGCAATCTAACATTACCAAATAGCAATGATGCACTGGTGCACTGCAGACTGAGAAAATGAAAGCACTCTCACATGACAGCATTCTTGCTTTTCAACTCTGGATATTTAACTACATCCGCTTGTAGCAAATGTAGTGAACTGAAACTATATAAACTGAAGAGTGAAGTCTGATAACACTCCTCTGGGATTTTATTTATCAAAGTAGACCCAATAAACTGTTTTTGCTTAATCTGTGCTGAGAAGCCAAGAAAAATATATTTGAACGAGCGCAGAGGTTGGTGCAGTGTATGGTCTGTAACAGGAAACATGTTGCTGCTGCGTCATTGGTGGATTGCAGGCTTGTGAGTATGAACAGGTCCGCTTCAGTAGTCATGTGAGACTGCTTCAGTCAATTCTGCAACCTTGCTAAATAAGTGAACAGTCCCATCTGGGCTATTTATGATTTGTGACCACATGCTTATATGCCTGGTTTTGTAACTTTAAAAGACCTAAAAGGGAACTAACTACTGACTTCTGTGCTGCGTAGACTCACTGATGTTCACGCCATTTCATGGTTCACCTATTGGTTGGTTAGTACCTTGTAGATTGTAGAGGTCGCGCTCTGAGACAATTGCTCCAAATTTCTGACACTGCTGGACATCTGTCGCAGCCCGTCTTTGGTCGCAACACAGTTCTATCTTTCATCTTTGCTCCTATCTCGCCGTGACATCTACAGCCACTGTTTTTGAGCTACAATGGATGATTTTCCCCACGACTGCCCGTCTTTTATCTGCGACAAAAATGGTACAACGTGAACCCAGCATGAAATCCCCTGTGCAACTTAATGATTAAGTAATGCTTAAGTGGTGCTTCGTTCATGGTTTGTTTGTTTATTTAAATACAAAGGTGGGTGGGTTTTTAGCTAGTACAGTCTGTACTAAATTTGCGCCTAAATTTCTTCAGAAACTGAATGACATTCCCATTAGCATATTTGTCTTTGAACATCTCTGTGTGCCTACATCCATTTTTGTCATTGGTGTAGTAAAAGCGGTTGCACAGAAAACAAAACCTCATCAAAACACTAAAAGCAGCACAAGGACAAGTGAGAGCCTGTCCACTGTCTTTCCCACAAATGAAGTTTTTATAGCCCTTTTTGGGTGTGCCTCTGGTGCTAGCTGAGGAAAACCACTATGATGCAACTGCGTCTTTGTTCATGACAGCACACAGTGGGAGGGTTTACCTTCGAATGCCTCTAGCCTCAAAATAAGTCATCTAACGTCAACGAAGAGAAAAGCTCCAATCAGAAAAGATTTTTTTCCTTCCCGACGGGTGAGTCACAATTCACAGGAAAAAGAAAAAGGTCCAGATTCTCTGTCGCCAAGCAGTTAGGCATCAATTTCACTAGTGTGAAAAGCAAGCTGACAATAGAGCTAATTGATGAGGATTATCCAGCAGAAAAGGAGGAAGCCTCGTGACATGACTCATCGCGGCCATCTGTGCAAGTGCACTGTATTTTTCACAGCCACAGCTCAGAGAGCAGAAAAACTTCCTCTTTGGCACAAAGCCCCGTGGAGCATCATTCTACCCCGACTGGTTCTGCTTCTGCCTGGATAGTACTTTCAATTGCACCTGTGCTTTAAACGCCCTCTGCGTCTGACTAGCATTTGCTGAGAGAAGGCAAGTACACCCACCAAGTGCGTTATATTGAGGGAAATGTGAGTCATACAAAGCACTAAAACACTTCCTTATAACGCAGAGACCTGAGGTCACAGAGTCACACACACATGCTTACTCGGTGAAATTCCCAATGAGTCGAAATAGTAACGGTATTTCAACATCACCAACTAATCCAAACGCAGAAGAATGTCAGAAAAACAGGAAGCTGTTTATTAATGATTAATTATGAACTATGTCAGCCTCACTGTTTATTTTGCAACTTCAACAATTAGAAGTTAGACATCTGAAATGAAAAGTCAGACGATGCTTTTTGTTTTGGGTTTTTTTTTTTTGTTGTTGTTTATGTTTTTTTTGTTTTTTACATCATCTCTCAAGGCTGTACATTTGATCTCCATCGTGACACATTACCACAAACTAGTAACGTCTGTGTCACTGTGGTTAGTTCATTTGGCTTGTGAGAGTGATGCACAAGTTAGTTTCAGAAGCACAAGGCCACCAGGACATTAGATATGTGTCTGAGGCAAGCCTGTAGCTGCCAAATGTGTTCCAGCTGGCTCTACTCGCCAGGGGAAATTACAGTGTTCTGTAGGTGATTTTCTGATTCAGTCAAAGTGAAAATACCCTTTAACTTCAAAGTCACCTTACAGGAAGACCAAACTGAAACACTGTAGGAGGACCTCATGTGTTTGAACGCTCGCACAGACAAAAGAAACACAAACACGTATGCATGACAACTGTGAATAAGAGAGAGTGAAGAAATAAGACATTAAGCCGCTCTGGCCTTCCCCACACACACATGCAGACAAACACGCCTCCCCTCCCCCTCCCCCCAGCTGGTTCTGTTCTGACTCATGGGGGATTACTCGTCTGATCACTTTGATCTGCTTGTCGGTGCCAAAGCTATTTTCTCCATCGAGTGAGCAATGCACAGGCATTAGCCCACAGACAGGGGACACACAAACAGGTTATAGCTGCCTACTGACTTCCAGGCTGCACCTACTGAACCCACATGAGTGCAGTTTCCAGCTAACAAGAGGCGGGGTTGGAGACGATTTCAGTTAGGATCCAAGGATGTTGCACAACAGTGATGAATAACAGTTGCTTCTGACCACAAACTGTTTGCTCCTTAAGCAACAGGGTCTTACACATATTAGGTGTGCTGACGTTAAAAAAAAAATGGCAAAAAGCTGTCACGGTTGTGCTAGCAACGCCAGAAAACTGTGGCATGAATTCAGAAGAACAGGAAAGTACTCTGACACTCTTGTGTTTGAAGAAGTAGATAGAAAATACGGCAGATGGTGGTGCATGAACAACATTTCTCCTGCCTTCACAGCCAATACACAAACATTTGATGACACTGCTCTTGTGACACATGAATCAACATGAGGCATCTGAATCATGCCAGCCCTGATCTGGTTGAGAGCCATATCTGCTACGCCTCATCAAGTTCACAGCATTTCACCATCAGCTTTGGCGCCAGGTAAACCACTGCAGCTGGGAAAAGACGCAAGCAGTGATGTGGTTACGTGACTCAGTTTCTGGGGAAAAATAAAAGCCTTTCTCTTTCTCACTTTCTCTTTCTCTGCAATTTCTCTCTGCAAACCTCCCATCATCATCCATCCATCCAAATATCCATCCATCCATCCCAAAAAACTAGAGGAGCTGGTATTATCAGTGGGTGTCCTTTCATGAGAGCCATCATCAAAGGCAGCTGCCTGGTTTCCATGGAAACAGCCCACTTTAGGGGAAGCAGATCGGAGGAGGTGTGAGTTAGAATGCTGCGGGTTACTATGGAGACTGGAGCGACGGCTTACATAAGTATTCACTGTGTGTGTCTGTTGCACCAAGGCCCATTCCACCAAATAATTAATGCTCGGAGTGTTTGCTTGCTGCTGTCGAAAATTACAACAATGTCATTTCAAGTGGCAGGGAACGGCAGCTCATCGCCCGCCCGCCACAGCCAAGGTCAGGCTAATTTCCTTGCCAATTAAGCTCAGCTTGTGCCTGGAACAGCTGTCAGCTGCCATCTCCAAGGTGACACGTCAAATTATTAATATTATTTCTTTACCTCCTTAAAGTGACTCAACACCCTACTCATGGTTTATGTTTGCTTATCATTAATGGCGGCCAGAATCTCCACGGAGGACAACCCCCACATGTCATAAGAATATCTCATTTATGGGGACGAGTCATGAAAGGGTTCTAACGGGAAACAATGTAAATGTGGACATCACTGTATTTTATTTGACCTGAACTTTTCTGCTAATAAGTAATGAACCTCTTTTGAAGAGGAGTGCTGCAGCCAAATTGCCCTGAGTGCCCGAACTTGAAATGGAAGCAGACAAATGATGTCCATCTTATCTGAACTATGCATAATGCATATTTTTCTATCTTTGATTTATGCGCTCATCACATCTTATATTCCACCATCTCCTCCGAGCAGCAGCCTTTCAAGTCTTGATTGCAATTAGATGCTGTGTATATGCTCTGCTCTCATCTCTGGTGTATGTAGTTCAACTGTGTTCTGATGAAGCAGTGATGACAAATAAAACAAATTGTTTGTTTGAACTGCGTGGCCTTGCAGCCTATGTCAAAAAATGTATCAATCATTGGCTTTCCTTCAGTAAGGAAATTAGTCTCATCTGAGCAACGTTGATGTTGTATGTTTGAAATTCAACCATGCTTAGTTAAGTTTCGGTTTCAATTCTGTGTTAACATGAAAACATGATTGCGCTCTGTAAATAAAAAGTGTGTGACAATTGAAGCTCTTGGCACTAAATCTCACCTTTTACCCACTTCCTCTGACTCACAGAAGGACGTCACATGCACACGCGCAACACCAAAAACAGCATAGCATTTGCACTTACATGCGGTGGCATGCAGTGCGAGTATGAAATCTGCGAGGCTTTCATACTTTTCACTTAGTTTATGCTGACAGCTTGACCTTGAAGAAGCCTGGCTTGCTGAAAACTATGGCGCAGTCTGACTGGGACTGAAACCATGTGCAGCACTGCCACGTGGTGCCTTCTCGACAGCATCAGAGACTGTTAGAAGATGGCAGGGTGGATGTGGGTGGGTGGGGGATAGGAAACCGCATGACAAATGTTGTTCTAATAACGCTGTCACACCAGCCAGTGGCGCGAGGGGAAGACTCGATGAGTACCGGGGCTGTTATTTGACACACAAAACACTGTTGCAGGAGTTCCTCTTTGTCTTGGTTTGGTGTTACCATCAAACAACAAGCAGAAATGAATTTAGGTTGGACAAAGGTTCCTGACCCATAAAAGTCATACACATTCAGGGTTAACACATAACAATTGCTGTTATTTTTGTGGCGTCAGCACAACAAAGGAAAAAGCTTGAATGTAGTGATCTGAATAACTATTGCACACAACTATAATACCAGTGACAGATGGTGGGAGAGGAATGCCGTCTGACTACAGCAGCAAGGAGTGTGACAGGGACATACTCCACTAAGTGAGAGGAATGCATTGTGACACTCCTCCGGGGCACCTTGTGAACAGCGTGACAGTGGCATGAAAGCATCAACATGCCAGTTTTCACAGCACACCCCTCTCTGAGGAGCCCTGCCAGGACTACCAACACTTCAGTTCAACTTCCTGGCCAGAGGACGGACTGCTGCAACATTTCACCATCAATATGTTGATCTGTTTTGTCCTGTCCTGACCAATATACTCCTGCGCAGAGTGGGACTGTTTTGAACTCTAGATGTCTTGTACTATGACCTCGCTGCCTACGTCAAACAGCTATTAACACCAGATCGTGTTCTGATCTTTCCAAAACTGCAGCAAGATTGTGACAGCCGAACACTGGCACTGCGCACTGAAAGAAAGAAAACGGTTTTGGGTCGGCCCAAAAGTCCCCTGAGAACTGCGAGGCTACTTGTTTTAGGAGAGACGATGACAAGCCTCACGTAATCTAATAAAAACAGTTGACAACATTGTTACAAGTTTCAAGTTGTAACAGACCTGCACTGGTTGTTTTAAAATTAGAGTAGCAAAATAATAAGACCAGTCATTTTTCTGTCCTTCCTTCTTGGGGATTAGCTGAAAAGGAAAGAAAAAAAAGAAGTCTACATTCTCCCCAGATGAATTATGACCATTCACGCTGATGCCCTGCGAGCAGCATACACATCATACAGACCTGTGTTTCTTGGCAGCAAACATATTAGAGCTTCAAACCCCTGTCATGCCTGCGCTACAATGTCAGACTGGTGCAGGGAGGGGGTGAATAATTAATGCTATGTCTTTGGGGCTTGCTTATTTCACTAAGCAAAGAAAAAAAAAGTTTTCTCTGCTTCCATTGCCTGCAGCCAAACATTCAGTTTGCCAGGCATTGCGTTCATCTTCTAAAAGTATGATGCATTACTCAGAGAGATTTCTCTCTCTAAACCATCACATACGATTTGAAGCAGGACACTTGTGCAGCAGTACAACTCTGGATGAATTATTTTTCTGTGGAGGTAAATGCCAGCATCTGCAAGACTGCATGATTTCAGTAGGCTGTGAGATGACACGTTCTTGTCAGGAGAACACACAGTGTAGACACCGGGGGTGGCTGTGAAGCTGAAGGGCAGAGGCTTCCACGGGCTAACACTGTTTATCCAGACCACCTGACAGACAGCAGATATCGACTCAGAGCTGAGAAAAGCGGGGGTGCCCTATTTGTTTCCATGCAGCCATAGATTTTTAGACTACCCTGTGGTCCATCTCTGTCTGTTGTGCAGTCTGTCTCCTCCCACGGTGGAAAAAAAAAAAGTTTATTCACAAACACCATTTTACTGCAGCGAGATAAGACACAGCCTATGACCACGGTGATGGAAATGTTGCTAGGCTCAGCTTGTTCTGTTGTGCAGTTCAAGGGTTTCCTTCATTTTCAAAAAAAAAAAAGTTGATATCTTACTTTCCTGCCCTTTTAAGTCACTGGAATTCCCAGCATGTAAGTTCGCCATTACTGATTTGGTCACACCAGTGCTGACAGGCCTGCTTACCTAGACACTGAATTTAGTGATATAATTGATATTGACTAAAGACCTGAGAACAAATCTTGTGTTTTTGTTGAATGATTGTTACAAACACTCATTTTTATTTTTCATTTTTTCATTCCTTAGTGAAACAGTGTTGAAGAGAACCACAATGTTGGGATTGGGTCAAGATGGACACTACATATGACAGTATTTTCTGTGGAAATACAGATGTTTTAAACTGAGATGCTCATGCACGCTTTAAAATGATTCACGTAATTTCAGTCCGATAATAACACAATTAACTGGAACTGTTGATTGCAGATGAAGTGGCAACTATTTCCAGCAGATTTTATCAGCTAATGAGTCACTTTGGGTCTGCCTGTGTCCTCTTAAAGCTCTTAATCCACACATGGAAATGTTCTTGTTGGAACATGGCACTGCGACAAAATAAATAAATAAATAAATAAAACGCACTAAAACAATATGGAGAAACTGTAAATTACCATCAGCAGAGTTCATGCATATAGTGAGACATGACATGTATCACTGGGTCATGCAGGGACTACATGAGGTGTGTAATGAGTGTGCACTGTTATAGTGACGCTTGCAAAACTACAGGGACACTGGGTGTAAAGATAATATGTTAGTGGTGGTGTGAAAGCGCTGCAGATATGGACCATTAATTCTAATCTATTTCTGTTTTGTATTTCTTTCTTATTTTCATTAGGAAGACGTATCGTCTTTTTTGTCACCCTGACCTCCCCTGAAGTGAGACAAATAAGCATCATATCTTTCACATAGCAAGTTGTGGTGGCATGTGACATCCTGAAATTACATGTTGACGCCACAAATTGAAAGTCATTCACTGTGGAGAATATAATGATGATGATGATGATGATGATGAGTCTTGATTTTTTTAATGTTATTTTAAGCTGCTATTTGGTTAAATTTAGATGGAGGGAACACCTTCTAGTTTAGGTTTAGGCCCCAAACGCAATGAATGAATATCTAAATTTTCACAAAAGCACAGCGGGATTTGTTACAAGCTAATCTGATGGATAAATGTGAGGTCTAATACCATGTGACACAATTTAATAGTTCTGGTAAGCATGGCCCATAAAGTATCTTTCTTTAAAATTATTAATACTTCCATGTGTGGTATGAGAGGAGCCCAAATAAACAAATCTGTTTTTTCAGCCATGTGTTGTGGATTTGGAGGGGCAGCAGCCTCCCAACATTTGTACAACACATTTGCTGTTTCTTAACAGAAATATAAAGCTTAACGGGAATGATGCGACTGGTCGTTCACCTTTGATAAGTCATGACAATCTCTCTTTGGAGAACTTCAAAAATGACCACATGTATGTGTCTTTCCAGCCTTTTATCTCGTGTCTAAATCTGACACATATCTAGAGAGGACTGGTTTTAGGAATCACTTCCATCTCTGCAGCCAGTGTGCCAAAGCCACACCAATCACAGCATTTCTTTTCTAAAGACAGATACTATAGTTAGCCTCTGTAGCCTTATCTACAAACAGCACCACACCTGACTGTCTTTAGCGAGCACTATCTGCCTCTCTACATGATATATAGCGCCTGCTGGTTGTCACAGATAGACTAAGCCCAAACCAAATCCAGCAGGGATGTCCACATTAAAGCAAACACACCACAGAGTTTAGTGACAGTAAATGTTGTGGCGGGGGAACCTTAGTTTTCATAATGAAAAATGTTCAGGGAATTGCTTGAGCTTTCAAATTTGTCCACTGCTGCTGCTCAAACAAATAAAATATGCCTGGCACAGAGATATACAGAGACATTTACACAAGCATATTTACTTCTCAGTGGCTTTGAAGTTGGCTCTTAAAATGAATTATTACTGTAATTCCAAGTACATCATCATACTATCGCTGTCCATCGGACAGGCAAATCCATGCGCTTATCTGTGTTTGCCTTACAGCCGCCGGTCAACATAGAAACACGACCTCAGCATCAATTTGTCAGCTTGTCTGGGTGGGTCTTAAAGTGGTGTCATTATCACAGCGGGCACAAATCCTCTCCCAGATTGCCTGAGATTGCACTGTTTACCTAAGGCCACCCAGCGACATTGAATGCCGTAAACTTATTACAAACATTGAACAGGTTCATACTGCTGCATCTGTGCGTCAGTCAGAGAGTGCTTTGGGGGGGGGGTGTTGGGTTCCTGCTTGTGCTGACCAGGAATACGTGTTCGTCAAAGGTCAAAAAGTTCTTATAAATTAGTCAAATCCCAGTCACACTGAGCCTTCGTGCTGCTGCTGCTGTCATATGACTTGGGTTAGTTAATGTGTTCCACCCACATGTTTAACAATTGGAATTAGCGCTGCAATATTTTTTTTTATGCCTTTTTTTTTCCAATAGCTTAAGTGATTTTAACAAGCAACCAGAAGGAAACCATAAAGCGCCATGGGATTTTTAAAATCTGCAGCTGAAACTATGATGATGAAATAATTGATGGTCTTTCTGGTGATTTGCTGTGAGTGAGTTCAGAAAATATTTCACTACCCCACATCAAAAGCTCTCCAGCTGAGAACTCTGAGGAAGAGAGAGAGAGAGAGAAAGAGAGATGGAAAGCACAGAAATTGTACCTAAATGTGTAATTTACAAGATTACATGATCAGCTCTGGTGGTCAACTTGTTGTCACATGATGGCTGGTCATCTGTTGGGAGATGACGCCTGCTGCAGATTGTAAAAAAAAAAAAAAAGACTCACCAGGCACAAAATCCAAGCCGTTTCAAAATGCTTTTAAATTCAGTTTTTGCAGGAATATTTCTGAAAGATAAATCACTGCAAAAAGCAACAACAGCAAGAAATAAACACCTAATTCTGAAATGTTATGCCTACGATGGAAAATACTTTTTAATTGACAAGAAATTTCCAGTTTAGATTTGGATTCAAGGGTTTGAAAAGAATTTTACATTAAATATTTGATCACTTAAATAAGAGAAAAGAAACAGATATAGACTTGCACAGTAACAGGTGTAGTACACTGAAAGTAATTCCTAATTATTGATTGTTTAACCGCTGGGGGAAAAATAAGCAAGAAAATGATCTCATAAAATAAAATGAATTATTATTTAACGCTAGCAGAGTACGTTCATGTGCTTTATATAGTGAAAGGGAGAGGTAAAGGTCTGTTTGTTCCAACAACAGAATACTAAAAACGGATTTACTTTCCACATTCATGATAAATTTAAGAGTATGCATTATATCTTAAAACAATATAGATAATATCAGGTTTCCGGTTGTAATTTTTCAAATCCTGGCAAGAAGACAACAATTTGCGGCGAATTCTGTTGTACTTGTCAACCTGGTTTTTAAAAACACAAGGTCTCTGCAGGAATCCTCAGCTCTTTATATGCCGCATTATGTATATATCGTCTCATCTTCAGGAAAGCACTCAATGCATGTCTGGAAAGCACTCCACGGTTCAACAAAAGGGTAGGGTGACTAGCTTTGGTTCGGGTGAAGGTGGCTGCTTTTGTATCTCAGTAAAACGGCATGTGAAGAAGAGAGGCGAAATGAATAACGTGTCAGGTTTTTTTAGCTGAAATACTTCTTGTGCTGATGAATAATTGAGCTGCAGTCAGACAGAGAGCTGTTTCATGAGCCCCTCTGTCTCCAAGTTAAAATTAGACCCTTCCCTCTGTGCACGCAGTCTCTTTGAACTGCTGCTGTCTTGTAGCATCACTCAGCTCTCTTTGCAGCTCACTTGTGCCTTTTAGTATGTGTGCCTCTGTAGATGTGAGGAGACACATAAACACGTTTGGTGGACAAAGCAGAAAGCTGTTGTAGGAATCAGGCAACAGCATCTTAACTGTGACAACAGCAGTTTATCGGGTATACTAGACCTTATTGTGCCAGAAATGGGGGTTGATGCAGGTACAAATGTGCAAGACTGACAATAAGAAAGCACAGGCATCTTTATATGTTGATCTGGGGGGGTGAGTCTAATTTTAGAATAAGAGCACTTTTCTGCAGCAGTTATGAAGAAGTTCTTCCTCTCCTCGGTCTACCTGTCATAAGCTCCCTCAGGCTTTCCTGTCTTTGGCTGGCCTCTGAATACCCACAGCCCATCTCAATCTGTCACTCTCCAGCCCACAACGACACGAAAGAGCCCAGAAAGTAGGACACTGAGAACTCATGGCACACACAGGACACACACACATACGTCAAGAGAAACGCCTTATAAATTATCATACACATAACATCTGCTGTTATCTGTGGACATTTACGTCTAAATGGGGCTTTCACCCTGTTTCTGCAGCACAACCTGCACTTTTACAGTTTTTGCAGTTTTAATTGGAGCTGGTTCTTACCTTCTCCCTGAGATCCACCCAGCCTCAACATCAAAGTGCTGCTCTGAATAATGATATACCCCTTCATGCCTCAGGTACAGCCTGAATGCAAGATCCCCCCACCCCTTCTTCTTCACACATCTCTCAACCACTCGTCCCCCACCACCACTCTTCTTTGTACCTCTCTGCCTCCCAGTTTACTGCTATTTCTCTGTGAGCTGACACAACATTATTTTGTCGTGAAGAATGTTGATGGTGAGCTCTCGGCGTTTGTGTTGTGGCTCCACCGGCCTCGGAGGAGAGGTTTGTTCCATCTGTCATGAGCAAACCGCAATCATACAACACGTCTGGACACACGTAAAATGTCTGCTGACTCACCAAAAGCTGATTAATAGATTTCCCCAACGTAACGAGAGCGGTACCTGTACACAACTACAACAACAACAATGGCGCTGTAATTTAGACCAAAAATTCATTTCCACAACTGAGAATAACAAGATAGTAAAAGCATGAACTCAATTTTGGAGTTTGATTAAACTAAGCTGTTATTGTTGTTTTAAGCTTTCAGCTGTATCAAATGTTCACCGTCATCCACAGATTGTGCTTTGTTGTTCTCTTGGTTTGATCTGGCTTATCCCAAACACAAATCAAATTAATGTTGCATAGTTTTAAGATATTATAAAGGACAAATCCCATTTATAGCTACACAATAAAAGCCATCAGATTGCCAGTGGGGACATTAACAGGCCCCTCAGATGATTATTTTTATGATAGCTTTTTATTCTTTTTCTGTTTATAATTCATCAGCAGCATTTACGGTCAAATATAGCAAATAAACTCAGCTTCCCGCGTGACAACACAAAAAGGCAGTAAAACAGAGGCTGGCAGAGTCCCTCTCACAATGAAACCTGACTGGAGTCATCCGTTCAGAGCTTATCTGAACTGATGAGGTAAAGTCTTTCAGTCGTATAATTTGACCTCTGCCTCACGGAAACTTTCGCTTGCTGTTGCTCAGTGCTGACTCAGAGCTGCATTCCTCACGCTATTCTTTAGTAAACAAAAACATGAGGTAACACCAAAGGAGCCTCGTGAAAGGTTATGCAAAGGTTTTAATGAGGTCAAATCATGGTATGAATCTGAGAAACAATGCTCAGTTATATAATTCCTAACCTCCACCTTTTATGGCGTCATGTACCTTTTTTCCGAATCGGATTGTCCTCCAGTCAGCAGCAGCTCACTGTGGGAGCTAATTTAAAAATCTGATTAACATAAAACTGCAAGTATTCCTCACAATGACACAACCTACTTTGGTGTGTGACTTTGAAAATCATGCAATCTTTCAGTCTACGTAGCATGACTTTGCTTTTTTATTTTTTTATTTTTTTCCTTTTCCTTTTACACCTCCACAATGTCTTCACTTGTTTTCAATTTTCTGTAGTTCTTGGACTTTAAGTTACTGTAAGTCTGCAAATGAGACAGCTGTTGCGAAAGACTGTTTAAAAATAATCTATCCCCATATCAATGCTATATATATATATATATATACATACATGTGTATGTATAGACGCTGAAAATGTAGCCTTAGTACAAATGTTC
>JBAMYA010000007.1:15297220-15315656 GCA_037176975.1 Arrhamphus sclerolepis
AGCCTTAGTCCAAATGTTCTTGCTGCTTTTCAGAAGTGATCACTAACAGGCGTGAAAATGCATTTCACATGACAAACTAAGTACAGTGGCCATGTGTGTGCTTGTGTAAACAGGAGGCAGGCAGTTGGTTGCTTAGCTACAATAGACACATGATAGCAGCATGAATAATTGGGTCAGAATTCGAAATAATGCTCCGGTCAGCCAGTCATATTGATGTCTGCCTCATAATTTCAAAAGTTTGTAGTTTCCCTGCAAACACAGACATGATGCTGCAAAAAGAGCCTCTGAATATGTTCACCTCAAACAGCTGTTGTTATCCACCTGAAACTAGATTTGCACATGAACAAGGAGGAAGAAAAAACAATATTTCAAAGGAATACTTGTTGACTGCCACGTCATGATAAGGACTCACAGGTTTTTGTTGTTTTTGTTTTGTTTTTTCATTCATTTTACACTTAGTTTCAGTTTAACGTCTTTTCAGTTTCTTGCCAGGAAACAGATGCACAAACTGGTGCCACTGAAATATTCCCGCCTTGTTAAAAAAACAAAGAGTCAGCACCCTGATTTAGCTAAGTAACAGGTAGGTAACAGCCTCCTACTGGATAACTACTGCAAAGGTTAGCATTTTTCAGCTGGAAATGTTGCTTAACCAAAACTGATGCAGCGGACAGCTCGGCTACCTTAAACAACCACGTTTGTGGTGGTAGAAAACATGTTACTCTGTTTGAGAAGGGTCATATTATGGGTCTGCATCAAGAAAACAAAATAACTATCTGGTGGCATGACCCATAGATTTGTAACGAGTCTCTGGAGTTCATTTTTCCTTGAACTGTTTTTTCAGGATAAAGCTGTCCAAGCCAACGGTAGAGCCAATAACAATCTGCGCATCAAGCATGTCAAATGACGTCTGGGCATCTGATTGGTCAGCTTTATTCCTAATATTAATTTATCTGATTTTTTTTTTTTAATGAAATATGTACCTCTGTACTGTTTTCTTGGATGTAATATGTAACCACAGATAAAAAAAATATTTTTGTTCAATTCCACTGCAAAGGTGGCACTTTTAACCTGGGGGTCAATGGGGATTTGCTCTGTTGGAGCCAGCACCTTGTGGTCAGTCGAGGAACTGCAACAAAATGTACTTCCTGGATGAGCTTCAACCCATAAATGGGATGGTTGCCGCTTGGTTTGTATCCACAGTGCTTTTGAAGCCTCTTCTTCCTCTTTCTGTGTGACGCCATGTTGCAGAATGAGGCGCCCTGGAAGCCTGCTGGAGCACACCCACCCTGGTTCAGTCTCTGCAAGTTCACTATTTTAGCCTGACTTGGCTAACACTAACTTATGATGCCAACTGACGTTGCCTTAATTTCATTTTGATCAAATCTGTCAAACCCATCCTCATTTCTGATGCTGCCACGACATAATTTGACATTTGACATTGTTGGCGTTAAAACGAGGATGGGCAGAAGTCTGATCAAGCAGGACGTTAACCAGCCCTGCAGCCGCCAGTGCTGGATCCAAGACTTTGTCAAACTGGAGTATATCACAAATTCAAACTCAAACTCTGGCATATTCCTTTAAGAAAGTCACTTTTTTGGTTAAGCAAATATAACAACAACAACAAAAGTTTTTGGTTTGCAAGGGAGCATAAAGATTGGACTCTGGAGCAAAGGAAACAAGCTAACACACTCTGATGACTCCAAATATACTCTTTTGACACAGCTATCATGCATAGTGCCTGCTGTGCAAGTCTGTGGGTTTGTGTTATTATCTGGGGTTGCTTTCAGTTGGTCAGATCTGTGTTCACCTCAAAATGTGAGGTGAGCTGACTACAAGGTCATACTGAACAGGTGTTTCCATAGATACTTCCCTCGGGTGACTTCATTGTTACGCATGGATTGGCCACGACAGAGTCCAGACCAATGCCTGAAGACATTTAGCTTAGCTTAGCATAAAGAGTATGGCAGAGAGCAATAGTCCAAAATACGGAAATACTTAAGAAGGCCACCACCCCAGAAATACACCCAGCCTAGTGAGACATCGCAACTTTTAAACATGGAAAACTGTTCAATTATTATCTAAAATCAGCGCTGCAGGGTATGAGATGGCTACACATGCCATCAAACGCTCTGAGAAGATTAACCGTTTCCTGACTTCAGCTTAAATTTGACAAAGGCATCTCAATCTCTGCATCTAACTGTGAAGAGAGCAAATCCTGTTACCTAAAATATCAGACTAATCTTTTAAAGAAAACCATTTTGGTTTCACGCTGTTTACGTGATGCTAACAGCATCATTCAGTAGCTTTCACCTGTAATGTGATGCAAATTCAAACTGACTAGCATGGTAACAAGGTCAACTAAAAAAACAAACAAAAGAAAAAACATCTTTTCTTGTGAAAATCACATTAAGAGGCATTGCAGAAGGAGGGTGCACGTACAATATATGTCCTCCCTTTGTCTCCCACCTCTTCTTATGTTACAACAAGCTTAGCACAGTAATCCCACTTTGATCACGCAGCATTTGAATTTTTAATCTCAGGTAAAGACGGTGTGCAGCTTATTCGGGCGATAGCAGCGAAGCTACAGCCAAACTCACATCTGGCCTCCTCCATCGTCATCAGGCAGCAAAGCACCTGCATTGTTTGTTGTTTGGATAAAGGCCTGAGATTAATTACAGCAGTTGAGGTGATCTAGAGCTCTGTGCAGTCATGTATTGATGGGGGCCGTTTTGGCCCGTTTAGCCAGCGAAGCGTTCTGGGAGTAGAAGACCCAGAGCAGAGCAGCCTAAGGCTGGAACACTCATCTGTCATGAGTATTACATCACTAAAACTGTCAACACTGCATTTGGTCTTCGCAGGTTCAGGTGTGAGGGAGTCATTGCAGCTTTCAGGCTTGTAGTAATTTGAAGAGTTAATGGTAAAATGTCCATGTCCTTTCTGGCAGCCATAACCATTAGAGTATCTCTCAGCTTCTCTTCTGTCTCAGGTAATGATGATACCCAGATAATAAAACACGCAAAAAATGAATGTATGAAGCTCTTAAAAAAAAGGAACTATCTTTGTGTCATTATGCAAATAAACAATTCTATATTTGTGCAAAGAGTAGGTATGTGGATGTGCCAATTAAAGCAAGATCTGTGCTTTATTTAGAGTAAATGTCCTCATGAAACTATTTGAGAATCTGTGCCCCAGAGGTCACAGAAAGAATGAACCAGGATGATGACATCACGTCCCCGAGCACAACAACAAGTGCAGGACTGTTATCGGAAAAACAAAGAGCGGTTGTTTTTTGGGCCTTTTTTTCCCTTTTCAAGATTCATCCTGTGAGTTGAAAAATGTGACGACACAGTAAACTGACCTTTGTTTCTCTGGCAACAGACTCTCTCTGTCGGTCTGTAGATGACTCGGGTGGGGGGGAGTGGGCAGGGAGGATGTCAGCGGACCTTTGGTGTTGAGTACTGATCACATGAGAGGCAAAAATAACAAAGCAGTCTGATTTGGCTCTTTGTGTACGCACAGTCAGGCGATTCTGATCCCCAGAACTGAAGTAATGTTGATGCATAGAATAAAAAGCAAGAATTGTTACCAGAGACGATGTTTTGAAGCGTCATCTGACTCAAAGAGACAATTAGATGCCATACACAGATAAACACACATTTACAAACACTTTTTCCTCTGAGTCATGTGATTAAAATCACTAATCCAACCAACATGTGTGACTTTGGACTGTGGACAAAAGACCAATCTCACAGAAAAACAATCCATGCACAACAATAATAATAATAATAATACTGATTTTTCTTTTTTTTTGCAATAATATCATCCCAGAAAGACCACTGATAATCTATAAAATATTTTACAATGATAGTCTTGTATTTTTGTGCTTTTTCTTACAATATTCATTTCCTAGAATTTGTCCTTGTTCAACTGATAATCTTTTTTTCTCCAATGATGCTGAAATCTCTTGTTAATAAAACTGCATCAACTGCTGAACCAGTGACTTCAAGATTGATGGCAATGGCCTTATAGCTAGAGGAAATATTTTTGTTTCGCTTATATTATGGTTCCTAGTGTTTCTGATGCACAGTTAACTTGTCGCACCATTGTGAGAAAGAAAAAAATATAAAAGACTTCAGGACTCCAGCATGGATTTTATTGGTGTGTCTTATATCTATATATGCCTTTACTCAATAACCATTGAAGCTCTATTGAAACTTCGGAAATAAGTTCTTTCGTGCCAATGGATGCATTTTATTCGTGGTACATAAGAACAGAAATATTAACATATAATCAAATAATTCCAACCCAAATCTTTGATGTGATACCAAGGACAGCAGCATGAGTCAGCACAGCGTGAACCGTTACCTCGGATTCTTGACAGTTCGTCTCTTTGTAAGTGCTCTGACTCCTGCCTCTTCTCTGAGGTGTACACTGATATGAAGGGAACAAGATGCTAATTACAATGTTAGACCAAGCATGAAAATGTTAGGGAAAATGATTTATGAAGCAATCTGCGAGTATCCCTCTTAATTAACATGGTGTCGCATTGTACATGGCCGAGTCTTCCCTGACAAAGTACGGAACTGGAGGATTCTGGGAATCTTGGACAGTTTTTCAGCAAGTGGCAACCAAATAAATCAAGTCACTTTCGAGGTGGGAGCTGTAGGCGACGTGTAATTAAGTAAATGGCATGACATCTTTCTCTCACACACACCACACTGAACGGGCTGCAGTATTTGAAGCTGAGTGCGACTTGAATGGAAATGGGAGCGTTACATCTGTGCAAAGATCCATGATAACATTTACAGCCAGCAGAGACTGTTAACATTAGTGCGACTGCTGTAGTGGTACAGGCATATAGCAGCTGCTGACGTGCAGCAAGCTAACTAATACTGTATAATAACCTACAACTATGTGCACTACAGCTCCCAAAAAATAGTAGTGTATTTTTCCTGTGTTTGTAAATACATTTGGCCATTTATCATTATTTTATGAGGCTCTATAGGACTATATATGACTAAAAAAAAACTGCTGGTGAAGATTATGTGCTAAATGCACAGCTAAATAGACTATGAATTCAGCTAGATTTGGTTTCAGAGTCAAGAATGAGATTTGAAACTTAAGATAAAGTGTAGTTCGGATGGCTGAACAAAACCTGGTGGATGACAGGGCATCGGCAGCCCCTCCCATCATGTTCAAAGGGCAGCCAGAAATACCGCCAGTCATCAGAGACAGAGTGCACATCTTGTCTTTGTGCCCATCGTTCAGCCTGGTACTGTCAGCAGTTCCGACCCCCCACCACCTTCAGCATTCCCGTAGCGCCATGTGGCAATGAGGGTCGCATTGCATTCTGGGAGAGGCTCTATGCTAAGATCCCCTGCGGCTACCCTCCCCCTCAACCCCACCCCCCCCACCCTCTAACAGTCTTGCCCGGTCTCCTCCAAAAATTCCTTGGCCCCGAGGGCACCACACAACCCAAAATAACAGGACGCATCAGCACTTTCATCTGCATCCCCCTGCAAGCTTAGACACTGCAGCAGCAGCTGTTAGACCATCACAAGCGCACGCAGAAAAATATCTGAAAGTACTTAGGAGCTATAGTTGGCACACACCCCTTCCCCCTTTAGTGATGCGAGCACAGACAGAGCCAGGCTCAGATAAGAGTGCCAGCTAGGTGTGGCTGACAGACAGAGCTGTCCTTAAAGTGTCCTTCAAAAATAAAAAATAAAAAAATACACCCCAGTAAAAAAGTCACCGTATTAAATATATATGAAAACAATTCTGTTAATTTAATTGCGCATCATTGCACATTAATAAACCCCAACAATACAGGTAAAAAAATTAAAACAAGTGCAGAGACAAAGGGGAATCTCTTTCCTGCTGTGGCCACTTTAGATAACTTGGGCTACAAAGTAAATGCTTTGAAAAGAGTACAACACAGCCTGTTCTGATGTGACATGCTGAAAGCGCAGTAGAACCAGCCTGATAAATGCGTTTTTAGGTTATCACTATCAAATGAAAAGTGCGCTTTAGTATCTGCAAAGAGATAGAGAAGGTAGCTTTGATCAAGGTCACAGCCTGAGACTGATGCTGAGACCTGAGGCTGATAGGCTGCTGTGACACTTTGTGGCTCAACTCACTAAAACACATGACTTATGTTGCAAGTTGTGACTTTGCAGCAGAGTCGGCGTGCTGTCTGATGTATCTGAGGTCATCCTTTCGCAATGCCTGATGGAGGAGTATGGACCTGCCAGCAATAACTCACAGCAAAGCTGCTGGCTGCAGAGTGCAATCACTAGCTCAGTAATACGTGCAAGGAGAACACAAAGGACATATTTCGATTTCATTAAAAAATACACGTTTAGACAATCTTCACCCAATACTGAAGAAAATCTGATGTTTTTTAATCTGTTTCGAAATGAGGTATGTCCATTCTCTCTTTGTTACATCAACCAGTACGAAACGTACTGGAATTCAGCACTATTATACAAAGAACTTAATAAATGGCCTTGTCAGTGGGTGGGAAGCCAGTGAGGGATTGTGTCCATGTGGTTGCCCTCTTACTCAGAATGGCTGGGTTTTGTGGGTGTCTCATCTTGACCTCCGAGTGACACCATTCTCTGGACAGAAGAGGACTACGGTTATATAGAGCAAGCAAGGGGTGGTGCAGGGAAAAGTGTAGCGATAAGGTTTTCTATGGACCGTGTTGCTGTGCGCACTCTCCCTGTTTCCCTGGCAACGGACATATTGACATGCTGCAGTGCCGCTGCTGCTGGAACCTGGCAGGCATCCAGGAAGCACCCTGCCTGCACACAATCACACATTCTGTCATTTGTCAGCACCATCACTTCAGCTTCACGCAATCCCCCATCTCACTTTTTTCTTTTTCTTTTTTCTCCTTTTTTTTTGTTCTCCATTTTGGTGGGTTTCTGAGACCAGCTGAACGCCACTGAAGACTAATGACTTGGGTGGATTGTGCAGTGTGTTTTTGATGGGGGTTGCTACGCAAAGAGTGGAAAGAGAGAGAGAGCACGACGGGGGAGGGAGAGAGTGTGAGCCAGAGGAAAACATGGAGGTGGGAGGGGTAAAGTCTGTGCCATGCAGTGTGTGCATGTTAAGATGAATAGAGGGAAAGGCGAGCCTCGTGTTATGTTTTAAGAACGGAGTAGTGACTGAGGGAAGGGGGTTGGGCCCTGCATCAACAGATGGATAAACCCGGGAGAAGAATGCGTGCCAAGCGCCAAATGTATCAGTGGCTTGCTGGGGCATGAAAATGTCAGGTGTCAGCGGCCAGCCACGCAGTTGCTACTATTTATACAATCCACCATGTGCTGAATGTACACATAAGGCCATGTGAACGAGGATGACGGGGGTGAACTGGGGTGTATCGCCAGGCAGAAGAGGAGGAGAGTGGAATAGATGAGTGGCTGATTCACCTCTTTATCAGCCATGGATACAGACAGTCTGAAAGGAGCCTCCATGGTCCTACGTGTTCACATGGGTTGGGCAGGGAAATGTCAACACCAGAGAGGGTTGCGTGCGCCTAACACCATCAGGGAAGGATAAGAGCTAGCATTATCTCATCCGCAGAGCAGCTCTCACACACTACTCATTGCTGGTAAGGCTGTGCTCAGATCCATGGCAAGTGTTGATTGGTCATGGTAGAATCATCGCAGCACACATCATCTAGTACATGCCTTTTCGGATCCCAGCTTTGTTTTGCTGCTGTCCTCTTCAAACGACCTCAATGATATATGCAGCTCAGAAAGGAAATTTGCAATAGCTCCATACTGACTGAAAGTAATTCAGTGGTTTCATACTCTGAAATTAGTAACTGGTTGGTGACCAAGTAACCCCATCAAAACATATCAGTTGGCATTTTGTTACACGGCCTTTTGCAAAGCCCTCGGGGTCTGTGTCAACTGTGTCCTTGTCCAAACAAAGCCTCCTAAACCCGGGATTTCATTTCCACATTGTGCTCCAGTGTCCCCTTCATTGTTGATTTTTCCACTATGTGCAAGGCCAGGGCATTTGTACCAGTCTGTTAGGCCCATGTCAAAAGAAAAAGTATCTGCTGTTCAAGGCTAGGCCATTCTTGTTATTCATGTCATGCCTGGTGGTTTAGTAGGGCAGGGTGCAGAATTTTCCAGAAGCAGCTGTGTGCTAGAGAAGCTGACAGCGCGCCAGCCCAAAAGGGTTTCTATCTCTCTCCTTTCTCTCTCCAAAACCCTGCCCCCTCCCATTCCCTTCCCTTCCATCGGCATGCTTGGCTTGGTGCCCGGACTTACTCAAACTCACACTCAACCAGAAATATCCGCTCCACCCCCCCACCCACCACCACCCTCCCCACCCCTTCCCTGAACATATCTCTCTGGCTCAACAGAGAAGCTTCCACCACTCCGGATGACATTGGATCACCCCCCCCACTCTGCACAATCCAGCCAAAGAGCAGGACAAGGGAGGGGAGCAGCTGCTGTTTCTGCTCTGTGATTATATCATTACAGAGCAGCAGACATGTATACAGAATATCAAGCACAACCTGTCATTAGCATACTTTATGTTTTGATGGGTAAATACAAGTGCGCTTTTGTTGGATCCAAATGACTGGATTGCGTATGTGCCAACGCCGCAGAGTGAAATTCGCAATCACTAAGCACTCTGAATTTCAATCTATCAACCTTGAGCTATAAAAATCCTTCTCTTATTTACAGTACCATTATCCCCTTCCGACACCTGTTGGGACATGCTCTGCCCAAGTTATCAGATACTCCGAAGGCTCTGCTACCAGTCTAAATAAACCTGTCCAAGCTGCACAGTTGTGTAACACTCTCGAGTCACTGGCTCCAATAATAGAACACACCTGTCAAACACAGGCCCTGCTTGTTCTCTCCACTGACCTGACCTCCTCTCGCTCCTTAACTCCAATTCAAATGTTCCATGGCTGGGAGACAGCGTCAACAATTCTCAAGAAAATCATTTCCAACAAGCACAGAACATATTGAGATAGAAGAACAAGAGGTGGAGGTGAAAGCAGTAGAATAGTGCATTTTGACTGGCACGGCTGACTGAACAAAGGCGATAAAAGCTTTATTCTGTCTCTGTGGAGATTGTGCAGTGGCTGCCACTATAAGCCTTGATTGACAACAACATTAGCACTCAGGGAAGAAATAGCTCCCACTCACAGTTACGCAACACACAAAGAAACTACAGTGAGTTTGGGGATGGGTATTAGTGTGCTTATGGATTGTGTGGGTGTGTTTGTGTGTGTGCGTGTGTGTGTGTGTGTGTGTGTGTGTGTGGGCATATGTGCGTGACGTATTCTCAGATAAAAACAAAAGTGTCAGAATATCTGAGAGCATTCTCTTATCTTCTGACAACTGTATGCCTTCAAGGAGATTAAAGGCTATGTACAACACAGTGAGGCTCACTCAGGAATCCTGGATTTATGAAGCACATAAAAGTACTTTTAGACAGTTTTTTTTATGCCGCATTGTTGTTTGGCAACGCAGCGGCTAAAGTTTAATTGTGCGGTTGTGGTGCACGTAGACTCTGAGCTCTGTGTCCCAGCTTGAACTGGTAATATTTGTCTGCCTGCCACAGCCCTAGAGAGAGGAGAGCAATCAGGAGAAGGGGACAGCAGGAAATGAACACCCCATAATACATCACGCCAGACCTGCTGACACACCCCAGAAACCGAGCCATTCATCAGACCACGAGCCTGTCCTCACACTGCGACATTCAGATGTAGACCAGCAAAGCAAAGCCTGTTTGCTCTCAGATGGTCGGCTTAAAGATTGCTGCTGCATCCTGTCACTGTAGCTGTCCTGTCTGCTCTTTATCTCGATCTCTGTGCAAATCTGTCATTTGAAATTATCTCCCTGGCCTCGGTATCGTGAGCGCAGGCACATTCGGCATCTCCATGTGGGCTTTGAGTCATTATTCAGCTTTAAAGGCAGCGCACAGATGGCCCTCCCAGGACATCACATCTTTTACAATCCAGGCTCTCAGCTGACTAAACAAGTATCTCAGGGGTGCAGGAACAATCACCCACTTCTCTCCCCATGTCTTCGTACACACGTGTTACGCACAATGAAACCGCTGCAAACCTGACAGTTCAGCCAATGGCTCATGCGACAGCCGTGTACGTTTACAGAGCACACAATCAATCACTATGATTTCATCAGTGTTTTTGAATAGATCTGGCTGCCTGTCTTTCAGAACACGTTGCTCTTTGATGAGGCAGTTTACCGCAGGGCAGCTGGCTCAGGATCCTTTTGGATGTGCTAGCTGCTTGCATGTTTACTTTTAGCACAGCTCAAATTGACACCTACATCTAACTTTAGCTTGCCATGTCAGAGGTTGGAAACAGGAATCTTACTACTGTGACTGGCATGCACACCCCCCTGAGGCCCAGAATATACACCTGAAGGATAAATTTAAGCAAGAGGAATACGGCAGAGAGGTATTACATGTAAAAGTGTGACAATTTTAAGCACACATGGAGCCCCTGGAGGCCTGTGTTTTGTATATTTTCTCAACCATACAGTTATGTACTGAATATTCTCAATAGCAGGAGATAACTCTCCGCTCACTCGCTCCCTATTTTTCATTTGGCATAGTCGCAGTGTGCCATCTTATCAGCTGATCCTGAGCCAGGAACTAGGAGCAGTTGCTCAGCAGAAAAAGCAGGGATTGTGCTGGGCTTGGCGAGAATATGAGAAAGGCACAAATGCTCTTGGATCCGTCCCATGCTTTGTCCTCATCTCGCACGTTGCCTCTCTCCCTTGTTCATTTTTCATCCTCTCCGCTTTCATCTTTTTTGTCCTACGCCTCTTCGCCCTCCTCTGCATTCTGCTCACTCTCTTCCTTCACCATTCTTTCTCTCTCTCTCTGCTCCACTTATAAGATTTGGCAGCACTCCAAGATCTGAGAAAAACATAGGAGGCACAGCCTCATTTCTGATGTCTGGAAAGAGGGGGAGACGGAGAGCGCGGGTCCTCATTTCCATTTCACAGGCTTAATTCGCACCAGAAAGTAGATGTACAAGAGTGTGGAGAAGTTGAGCGTAACTGCCAGTCAGGCAGAAAAACAAAGATGGAATGATAAGGCAGACGTGGAACTCAGATCATAAGGGAAAAATGAAATATTAGGTTCTGAAAATGCCACAATGGTGTCTATAAAGGCAGACAGAGACAAACACAAACAACAAAGTAGGGAAACAGGAAAAAAACATTCCCAAAATGGTGAACATAAGGAATTCTTTTGTGTCTCTGTGAGCTCCAAAAAGCACTGTTTTGTTTACATCCACTGCTTTACATAGAAATAGTAACTGTGCAGTAAATGGGTTTCATACTAGTCTGAGTTGAAAAACAAAAAAACACACATTTGGCACTCAGCATGGTAATCATCTCAACTTTGCAGGCCTCGGTGGTGAACAGGGCAGTCAGATATAAACCCCCCTCCGTGCACCGAGCCAAGAATCTGAGGGGAAATTTTACACATCCTGCGGATTCAGCTTTGCTCCTCCTAATTGCTGGTTGGAGCTCCAGCTTCTCCCTCAGTGCCGAAAAGAGAAACCGTCATTACTAGTCTCACAGGAGCCCGAGCCCAGGCTGCAAAGGGAAACTTTGATTGATGAAAAGGAAAGGAGGCAGATCTGAGCATGCCCTCGATACAACACTTGCTGTGTCCTTGTTTTTCCTGACAGGTCTAAAATTAACCAAGCAGACCAGTTATACTGGGACCGGAGAAATGTAGACCAGATTCTCCTTTTGTCGTGTCCCTGTCTCTGCTCGCTTTTAGGGGATTACAGCGGCACGAGCATGCCTTTTGATTTATTGTGCTAAACATAGATTCATTAGCGAAACAGCTGGCTACACTGAGTGCTTCATTGTCTCCCTCCTTCCTTACACCCACCCACTGGACTAAAGTCAATGTTTTATTGGAAGATAAATGCTTAAGGCTTTCAGTTTGTTGTGTTTTTCAGTGAATATTCTATCAGCGTTAGTGTCACAGTTGGCTGATCTCTGATCAAAACTGAACATCCATAAATGTGATTAACTTTTACAGGCAGTGCTTTTCTTTGATTTCTTCTAATATCGTGGTGCTGTAATCGAATACGTGCACTCTTCTCCAGAAGAAGATAACAAAAAATGAACTGTAACGTCAGCATCATTGTGTAACACCACACACCAGCCTACATCTGAGTTAAACATTACAAGGAGTGGTGGCAAGGCAACGGACTCTCTGGTTCACCTACTTTGTTATTGCCTTTCACTTAGCTTGATTAACAGGATCCTGTCAAGTAAATCAATCTGTCTGTGAAGGATTTTATGAACATTGATTGAGGTATGTGTTGCAGCAGCCTGATAAAGAATATTGGGTTTTTTGTGGGATCTTTCAATGATTTGACTCTAATCCTGCAGTCAACATAAGTGCACGCTGAACTGCACTTTGCACTGAAACTACCATCATGATATAGAGGGAGGAGAGGGAATCTGTGGATTAGTCTTCGCCTGGGGGCTTTTCAGCAGGCCTGCACCTGGCTCAGCCTCACATAAAATGTCTTGCCAGGTTTTCTAGAATTTAAATTTCGTAGCCAGGTCTTAAACATTATAAATCCCTTAAAGTTCTTGTGTGTAAACAAAACAGAAACTTGTGAGTCATTAGCCACAAATAGCTCCTGCATGACATTAATGAAAACAAAGGATGATTCACCTCTTTTGCAGTAAAACAATAATGATACTAAAATTCTTTTATGTTTAAATATAAGACATGAACTTGAAGCCACCAGCTGCACATTGCCTTGTCCTCACACGCTGCTTGTTTACTGAAATCTCTCCTTAAATGTTCCTTCCTGAATATGAATCGACACGCTGAACAGGAGCGTCTGCTGTGCACCCATATCACCGGTAGCTACGCAACGGACAGACCCACTTCCAGTGAAACATTTTCAGTGCATTAGATACAGCGCAGGCTATTTTAATCACCACTGAGCAAACAGGGATTGGCTCCGCTGCCGTAAACCTTTATGGCAAGGAACAGAGAAAGAAATATACTTTTATGTCTCGTTGCATCATACTTCAAGTCAGGTTATAAAGACCTGGCTCTTGTCTCTGTGTTTCCCGGACAAGGTAACTTTAATTTGGCTTCCAGCGCAGCGTGATAAGGAACAAGTAGGTGAAAGAGTTAGCCAATTAAAAGGAATCTCTGACAGCGGCATGTATGATGGTGTGTGGGTTGGGTGGCGTGCACAGTGAAGTGTTGCTCCTTATCAAAGTGGGCTGCATTTCTGGTCTTAAAGTCCAACTGATAAGATAGCTTTCAAACAAATAGGATGGGACACATAAACAAACACCTACTTCCAAAAAGTGGGCTCAGGAAAAGCAGGTTTCCACAGTTCAAGATATTCAGTTTTGAGTCATACAAGAAAAGCTACATTTTTACTGAATGCTTGAGCTGTTTCTGTCCTACTTAAGAGGACAGTAGTGATCCATGTCTTCTTAAGTTGACTACACACTTGGGGTGCAAAGGGTATGCTTTTTTCGTTCAGCATCACAAATCAAAGAGTTCTTCAGGACGCCTTGGAGTTTATAAAAGAGCCTTCAACAAAGAAAATAAATAAACATCTGAAATGTATCTCTCGGTGCAATAAATAGGTCAATAAATCCCCAGCTTACCAATGGATTTGTGAGTTTGTAAAATAATTAAGCAACAATGCAAGAGGTGCTTTTGGACCTTTGATTACAAAAACCTTAAAATTAAAATGGAAAAAAAGCTTCTAGATCCGTATTCTTGCTGCTCGTCAAAGGCCGCCTGAGTAAACATTAGCAAGAAGCAGATTATGTCCCAAATTATTACGCAACTGCCTAATTCACAAAGTCCTCTCTGCTTGATATCATCCCCTTTGTCAGTTTTCACTTGGTGCAGCGTCAGCTATATGAGAGGGAGAGTACTTTGTCAAAGAGGGCAAAAGCCGTCTCAAAATTGCTTCTGTTTAGCAGACACAGTAACTGCAATTTGTCACTTAATGACCCCACGGGCCACTCTGCTTTTGCAGATGGGTTTGGCTGCTTCTTGCCTTGACAGAACCAGTACTGCTGCTTTTATGAGCATGCTGCCATGAATCTGCAACAGTTACATTTGCATTTGAAGAGATAACGCTGCAATGCTGGCATGCAAGGCGGCAGCAGCGTTGTTGTTTACACTGAAAGACACACTGCATACTGAGGCAGAAATCTCTTCTAAGCATTTGGCAGAATGTCGTTCGGGAGACGGTATAAGTCAGACTGGCACAATAGATCACATAAAGAGGGATGTTGCTGCAGTACTATTGCAAACCCAAGCCTGATGGGAACTTATAGTGCTTATTTTTATTCATTATTCATCATTTCCCAGCAGCTGAGTGAATCAAAAGTGCATGAATGTGGTGGGATTGTGTACAGAAAACAGCTTTATGAAACTGGAAACAATGTTTGCATGCAAGGCTGAAGATATCTGGCACGTGTATGAAAGCTAAGAATGCTCCCCGTGATGATTAATTTCAGCAAAAGGTCCAAATTTGTGGTCAACGCAGTTATACCATCATGTTGACAGTCATTACTGACTCAACAAATTCCAGCTGACGGAACGTGACTTGGCACATTTCTTTGCTCTGCAATCACTTAAATCAAAACTGGAGCAAAGTTGGGACAATGTGCCTTTGACCCCCCCCACCACCATCACCACCACTACCACCCCACCCCAAGACGTGGTTCACCGTGATCCATGAAAGGCATGTGTGCAGAGAAGCTCCCAAATGGCAGCTTAAAACAGTAGCCTACTTATGTTGCGCAGTGTAAATCAAGCCGCCTGAGCCGTCACAACAAGCCTGCGCGTCAGAGCTGAGAGCCCTAACTGGTGATCTGTCCACAGCCCCGTGTAACCAAGACATCCAAATGAAGCAAGCCCAGACAATAAGTTCATACAAGATCAGAAATTGTATTTGGCAATTTTTAAACAAGTGCATACAAGTACAGCTAAAAGCATTTTAGTTTTGCCAAGTGCTCGTAGAGTAGCATTAGTCACATTCTACGTTAAACAGGAACTGCCACCAGACCTAGAAGTACATCAAGTATTTTGTTAAACATCAACAAAGAGGAACGTAGTTCATTATGATGAGTACATACCTTTATCTTCAAAAATATAGAAACACAATGTATTCAAAAATCAAAAATTATACAACCATGTTTACGAAGTATACTCTTCCCTTGGGTCCAATATGTACAAGTCTGTTAGTTTGTTTGAATGTTATGTATGTGATATTTATATATTTATACTCATATTTTTTTGCCTCCCCTCCCCAAAGAAGTGTTCAGACAAAATCAAGGGTCCCTCTCCTTTTTTACTTTGACATCTCCCGCAAGGATGGTGGCGATTTCTCCTTGCATGAAAGCCCATGGTACGTTTGAGCCAACCAGGGGACATTTCTCTCCGCTTGGACAGTACACTTCACCCGTGGCACCTTGCTGCTTTATGCTTTCCCTCGAGCATGGGAAGCAGAACTTGTGAGAGGGCACAGACGGGCACTGAACAAAGTGTGTGTCCTCCAAACGCTCATGACACAGCGTGCAGCACAAAGGTATGCTGCCGGGTACTGAGGAGTCCGGAATGCTCTGGGGGTGCACTTGGTCCATGCCTGGCACATGGGGGGTACCTGCACCAGACGCCTCTCTCTGCGCCAGCCTCCTCTGATTTATGGAGGATGGTGACAGAGGACTACTGCTGTTCCTCCGGGTAGTGGAGTGGACTTGGTTACCGTCCTTAGGAGAACTGTTTCCGCCTGCATTGTCTGCTGCCATGATGAGAGCCGCCATGGGGGACTGGCCGTTCTGGGCCGCCTCAGGTGGGGTGGTGCGGGAGTGGGGGGATATCGTGGAGGGAGGGGGAGCGAAGCTTGGCGGGGGAACTGGAGGCATCTTCAGTCCATCAGTGGGTGGTGGTAACCACTGCTGTCCTTCCCCGTTGAGCTTAGCAGCTGTGCCCTCTCCTTCTGGTTCAGGTGATGCTTTTCTCTTCATGCGGGGATGTTTTCCTCTGTCTGGAGGCAGGAAAGGGTTAAAGAAAAGAGTTGAGTTGCATAGCTCATAGTAGGATCAACAATTTCACTGGAAAGGAGATGTGCATTTTTCCTTGCTCCCTGCTGCACCGCTGGCAGCAGAGCAATGACAAACAGCATACAAGCAAATTAATTATTTATTCAACGTGAAATATTCAGACTTGGCCTAACATCATTTACTTGTATAAAATTACCCAGAGGAGCTGAAAATGATCAGGAAAGATAAAACTGCAAAACAAAAATGCAGCAGAGTGTGCTTAGATGAACGCACTGATAGAAGCGTACCTGACTTGCTCGCCGTGGCGCCTGTCTCGTAGCCCATGACCCTCTGAGGCATGGTCGCATGGTCCTTCTTGAACCTGTTGTCGAAAGTGTGCTGAACCATCAGTTCCCTCACTGTTTTGTTCTTGGTGTTCCAGTCCTGCTCTGCTCTGGCTTTGTGGCTCTCAAGGATCTCCGGCGTGAGGCTGTCGGGTCTGTGCTTCTCCTTCACCTCCCTGTCGTGCTCGGTGCTGGACACCGAGGCGGGTCTCTTGCCCAGGTCGGCGGGACTGCCGGTCGGCAGCGCGGAGGAAAGTCCCATCTGGCCCGGTCTGCCGTTGACGGCGTGGACCGGAGGCATGCTCCCGTTAACCAAAGGCACTAGGTTCGGTGGGACGGTGCTATTCCTGCGCGGGTTGGGGCTCTGGCGGTTCAGCTCTGGCGGCTCGTCGGGTTTAGGAAATCCATTAGGGACCGGAATGCCGTTCGCCTGCCTGCCAGGCTGGTACTCTGGACCCAGCCTGGGCGGGCGCTCGGAGGAGAGCGGGTAGCGGTCCAGGGGCTGCGGCGGCCGAGAGCCAGGGTCTCCCCCAGCAGCGTGGATGTCCTTCCCGGAGAGCTGCGACTTCCCCGGCCCGGGAGACCTGCCCTCCTGAAACCCGTGAGCCCTCTTGAGCTGCCGGGCCGTCTCGATGACAAACTCAATGCGGTCTGCTCCTTCGTAGTTGACACATCCCCTGCAGACGGGCTCGGTAAAATCCCAGATCATGGCCCAAGGCATGCGAGGCAAGTCGCATAAATAACACGACTGCCTCCTGGAAGAAGCAGCGACCGCTGCGGACGACATGGCGCTCGTCGTCGACCCTCCAAAAAAGAAAAGAGAAACCCCCCAAAATGTGCCTCTGAGCTCCCCGTAAAAGCGAATAAAAGAGGAATTTCCGTTTGTCGAGAGAAAAAAAGAAACGTAAACGGGTCCTCTCCTGACTTTTAGAGCAACAAGGTTGAAGTTTTAGAGGGAGAAGTTCATGTCGGTGTGTACGTTACTACGGCGCTCCTCTATCTATCTCCACCGACTCTCTACTACTGGCTCAATGTGGAGCAGTGACGTCACCAGCTCTAAACGCCTGCTTCCACTTCAGTTTCTATTGACTTGATTTCTTCGACAGACCCCCCCACCTCCCCCCACCTCCACTTCACTGCAGCTTCTGTCACTCGTTGCTTCTTCTTCTTCTTTTTTTCATCTATTTTTTAATTAAATCACTTGGGCCTCCGCCAAAAAAAACAGCACCCAGTACAGCCTCGCCGCCTACGACCGAAGGGAATAACCCCGCAACTCTTCTTATCATCAAACAAAAACAAAAAAAAAATTCCAATAATGATATAATAGCACTTCGAGCGAGGAGAAGGCGATTTGAAGTACAGAAATATATATGAATATATATGTATAAATATATATATGTAACCTATATATGGCTGCAAGTCGGAGTGGAGGATAAGAAAAGGCGACTTTGAAGCTCCTCCGCCGCTTTGTCCTAAATTCAGAGCTTTAATCCGGTGGAGGCTGAAAAACGCTGCTGCTGCTGCTGCGGCTTGTTTTTCTCAACGAGCTGCTACTACTACTGCTGTACAATGAATGAGGTGGGTCGACCCTGAGGAAAAAAAAAAAAACAACCGAGCTACTGCAATCATATGGCAAAAAAAAAAAAAAAAAATGTGTGCGTTCACATAATTGTGTTGTCTTGGAGCCAGAGGCAACGTTTGGGATTACTGGATGGATTTTACAGGACAAGTTATTTACCCTTCAGTGATCTTTTTTTGTTTTGTTTTCTTGCTTGGAATCTGAAATTTGGCTTTTTTGTATGAAATTCTCTTGGTATGTTAACATTTTTTTTTTTTTTTAAAAAGGGCATAAAAGCACCTCTTTTAGCCATTAAGCAGGAAGCTCTGTCACGAGGTGGGGATTTCCAGCCAGTGTGTGTGTGTGTGTGTGTGTGTGTGTGTTTGTGTGTGTGTGTGTGTGTGTGTGTGTGTGTGTGTGTGTGTATGTGTGTGTGTGTGTGTGTGTGTGTGTGTGTGTGT
>JBAMYA010000007.1:15315756-15351121 GCA_037176975.1 Arrhamphus sclerolepis
TGTGTGTGTGTGTGTGTGTGTGTGTGTGTGTGTGTGTGTGTGTGTGTGTGTGTGTGTGTGTGTGTGTGTGTGTAGACTTGAATGGATTGGAGGTTACAGTATGAACATACTCTAGCTCTGCCCACATAATAGCAATCCAAAATTGCCACCTCTAAATGAAATAACACTGAAATAAATCAAGATGCCAGACTTGTTGTTTGTTTTTTTCTCTTTCTATTTCTTTTTTTTTTTCATACAGCTCCAAAGACATATGTCTGCAAAATTAATTAAAACGAATGACTACACAGTTGTGTTTTATGTTTAACACGGAAGGAAAATGTTACAAGAAACAGCTTATAGACCAAACCCTCCCCCCCTCACCCCCCTCACCCCCCCCAAGCTAAAATCCCCTGAAGTAAAAGTTCAGTTTTGAACTGGAGGAGTGTTCCAGCAGTTCAGAGCCCTCCTCTCATTTGGGCTCATTCCAGCTCATTGCAGCTTAGCCTCGGGCTTTGGGTGAGGCAATGCGTCTGAAACCTGCAGACACAAAGCAGGATATGTTTGTGCAAGTCCATGTGACGTTGGAAAGAGGAAGCAAGATGTTTAGTCACGTACCCTTATCCGCCTCACCCATCTACGGAACATGAGGCCATTTGGCTCCCTGCCCGCAGCCATGATCATGCACTGAGGCATGAGGCTTTTCTTCAAAGGGTTTCCATAAACAAAACAAGCCACTTATGTAGCTGATCTGCTGCCACCAAACACTCATAAGTTGTATTTACTTTAAACTGTACTGTTTTTACCCTTTTTTTTCTCTAAATTCCTTCCTTTTAATATCTCGTGTGTCAGCTACTGTATTATTTTCACACAATTTCCTGTCGCTGATTTCTCTCCAAACTTATTCTTCACTGGGTGAACAACACAAGGAAATGTTGCTGGGCCTTATGGCACAGTTGGGAAATGACGGTTGCGAGGGACAAAATAAACAAATTCTTCCCTTCAGATTGATGGGAAACAGTTGCCTTACACTTTGATCGAGCTGTTTGCAATCAAATAGCTTCAGGGCCAAATTGCTATTATGCAAGACGGAGGCATGCTGAGATTCATTTAAATCCTAAATGACCTGATTCTATAATAAGAAGATGCAGCAGTGGCTCCAAAGTACAGGGAGGGTCTGAACAGAGGCAGAAAAAGTCTAAGAGGAAGGCCAGACATGCACAGATGGTTCTGATTGGCAGTATGAACCATGTATACAGTAAAATCAGTTCTGTGTGACCCGGCTGGTGGCCATCTCATTAGAGTCTAGCCACTAAACCAGATGGAGTGGCTGTGTAATTCAGTTGTGAACTTCTTTTTTTAAGTAGATTGAGACACGAAGAGGCTAAATAAAGCCTGAGAGGTAGGTGATGGCCAGGGGAATACCCAGCAAGTGACAGCAATGCAGGCCTGACGAGATGACGCTATTTTTGTGTTTATCGCTCTCTGAGCCTGTTAAATTTTATATCGGACATATTTTATTCATGGAGGTGAATCATTACAAATTCTCTGTGAAGTTCTGTGTTGAAACAGAGCGCAGTTCTGGATTCTTTCTGTCTCCGTGTGCCCCCTACCAACATCTGTGTTATATAACCCCCTTTAGAGCGACGGCTGAAGCAAACATCAGACTAAACTGTAACATTTTGCTTCGACACAAAAGAAGGTGAGAACAGGGCAGAGTGGGGACGTACTGCTCAAATGAAGCGGCTGCTGTTGTGTTCTGTCATTAAGATCTTTACACAGTGTGGCGAAGGCTGGAAAATATACGGAGGGTAAATATACAGACTAATGCGTGTGCCTTTCACAGTTTCTGCATGGGAGAGGTAACCATGGAGACTATCACAGTACCCCAACAAGAATATATATCCTGTTTACGGCGCTATTTTTAGCCACTCTTTTGCGCCGTGAGGATTCGGGTGTCAGTTTAAATTTGGGGAGCTTTTAAACATAACAGGGCATTTTTCTGCCACATTGGCTGCTTCCTCTTTATGAGTGGAGTTTGGATATTGTTATCTATCATTATTATTATTATTACTTCTACTATTATTGTTGTTGTTGTTGATCTTTTATCATTATTATTATTATTTTTTTAGATTACGTCAAATTTCTGGAAGCGTTTTCACCCCAGAGAAATTATGTCCACCACACAGACAGAATGACAAAACAAAAACCTGGGGCATTTTTATGGAGTCAGCTTTCACAAAGGTACGAAATGGTGGAATTCAAATAAAATGGAGGGTCGACGGCGAGAGGGAAAAATGTGCTGGGCGGCTGGAATCTGGGGGATGGAGGCTGCAGAGGTGATGTCATTGGGCCAGAGCAAGAGCCGAGTGAAAAACAAGTCTCTCTCTTGATTCTGATCCTCTTTGCAGTCCCAGCAGGGGAAGGGGTGGGGGGGAGGGGTGACTGGCAGTCAGCCAAGGCAAGGGCTGCTGGGAAATGGCAAAGGATGCCAAGCAGGCCCCACCGCCAACATTAGAAGCTCACATCTTTGTTCTCAGAAACCTGGTGTGCTGCCAAAGGCCTCATTTCAGCTCCATGGCATGATTACACTGGATGTAGGCCAACTACTGAGAGCTCTCCCCTCCCTCCCCCTCTCCCCCTCCCTCCCTCCCTGGGCTCCCTCTATCTCCCTCTTTTTCCACTGCCTTCAAAAGCTTTTCTGCCAAACATGCTGCAGTTGCCATGGCTGCACAGAATGGAACATTAAAAAAAAAAGAAAAAAAAAGTGAGTAATGAGTCAGGCTTGGACCCAGATGTGCCACATGTGTGTCCATTAAAAAAAAAAAAAAAAAACACGCTGGTAACATATCCCTCTAATCTGACCGCCTCTTCAGGGGACATACGACATTGGAGGGGAAAGTGGAGGGTAAAATCCCTGCAAAAAAAACAAAAAAAAAACATGTAAATGAACTGCATTGTTTTCACTTCCATTTTTAAACAGAAGCTAGTTTCAGTGGCTTGTTGTGCAGACTAACTCTGGCAGCCAGGAACAGAAAGAACTGAGGTTAGCTTCTGTAATGCTGTGCTTAAATACGCCTGCACGTACAGTTGGCTGACAACGTCATTTCCTGTCCAACGGAAAACCCCCGTATATTTTCAGACTACAACCAGATGTTGATGTAAACAACCTTTCACTGGTAGATTCAGCGTTGACATTACCGCTGCTTTCTCATGTGTTGTCCTTATAAGGCAGTCTCAAGCCTCAGTTACGGCTGTTGTGTTTAGAATACCGCACTGACTTTGTGACTTAGTCAGAGAAAATATTCAAAATGCCATAGTGCTGCACAGTCTCTCCCACAGTCAACACATTCATATTTTCCAGAAGGACAGCAGCATCGCCCACAGCCTCTCCTGCAGCAGCACTGCGGTAGTTTCTGTGCACCTGCTTTGCTCTTGATAGTTCATCATGCAAACTCCAGAGGGACTTTACACATCATAAAAATTTTTGTGCAGGGTCTAAATGTGTTTATCTAGGCTAGAGCAATGCTTATATTTTTGGAGTTTTTTTTTGTTTTTTTTTCTTGCCGATCTGAGAAGAGTAAAGAACATTTCAGGGGTTATGTAACCTCTTCCTGTGAGCCAAAATAAAGCATTCCCAAAGCAGGCTTATACTTCACTGAAGCTCCTGTCTATTTTTTGAACTGCCTTGCTAGAAAATGGACCCTTAACAGCGCAGCGGTTACAGCACTCAGCTTGCAGATGCAGAGGATGTAATATATTCAAGTGTGGGTGTCATTTTCACAGTCCTGCTGTCCTTTTCTGTTATTAGGTGGGAGAAAACTGATTTCTGTTTTTCTTTTTTTCCCCCTTTTTTTTTTGCATATATTCATTCTTTTGGCTGGAGTTGTATAAACCTTTTGTAAATATTCCTTGCAGGAACATGTGCACATGCATATTTATAGCTTCTTTATTTAGAAGATATTTCAGTCTTGCTGTTGGAAGAAGATCAAAGGTGCTTCTTTTCTGGCGTTTGCCGTAAAAAGAAAAAGGATATACAGCGTAAGCTCAAAGATGTATGGAATACAGATACCGTGACTGGTTGTAAGGAAACCGAGAAATAAAAAGGGTGACCTAATTGGAAAGGCTTAGCTCTCTTAATTTTGAAGGAAGTTGTTCATAGACAGCATGTGGCTTGTTCAGCACAAGAAAGTAGGGAAGATCATGGATAACACAACTGCAGTGTATAGTTTACAGATGTTGTGGTCTGCTTTGGGAAGTTATATTTCTTCAGATTTCCCGCAATTTAGCTTTAAATACATTCACTTGGAGACAGCTCTTTTCCAGTAGTGGTCATAAATCAGCCAAGGTTCCCGTCACAGATTCCACAGATGCTTCACTACCCACTCTTTGATTGTCTGGTTTATGGACGATGTTCCATCGTACACTGTGAGCGTATGTGCCAGAAACGTCCTTCTTCGCCTTTCCATAAAAGTGCACGCTGTCACGATGGTGTGGCATTCATTATCCGCTCGTGGTTTTTGCAGGCCTGGCCCCTGAGCGGCTGAGCAGAGCTGCTTGTCATAGTCACCCTCCTGCCGCAGTGAAAGATGGAAGGGCAGGAGATGAGTGCCGTCTCCCCGTCTGTGTGATAACGTTCCTGCGAACCACAGCGTCTGGGACATCTGGGCACACGGTGCCTCACCTCCCTCATCGACTTCAAAGCCCTGTCTCAGAAAACAGGTTGCTGTGAAGAGTTGAAATAGAAAATAGAGTTCTGATGATAAGTACAGCCAAGTGTGTGTGAATTCATGGAGAGGTAAGACACAAGATGTCATACGAGACGTTCAGCCTTAAAAACATCTGTCTGTGATCTCATTGGAAGGTAAAACTACAAAATAAAATAAAAAAGCACATACAGCTATTTATAACAATACAATATGAGATATAATGTAAAGATATCATGATTCATCAGCATAGATGGAAAAAAAAACTCAAGAAAAGTGAAACTGTTTTCTGAAGCTCTGTTGGGCAATACTGAACCTGTCTGAAGTTAATTATGCCTCATTATTAATGTATTTTTCCCAAACTGTTGATGGAAAAGACGGCCTGCACCACCCTGCTTAAGTAAGCCCATGGTGAATATAAACAGGAAATGCAGACTTAACTTTCATCCAAGATGTTTTCATGTTTTGAAGCCCTTATTTCTGTACAAAATGTTTACAGGACAGCCCTTATAAAGTAACCAAAGAATACTCGACAATGACACTAAGAAAAACTGGTCTTGCAGCATTGAGATTGACAGATAGGCATTGCAATTCTTTTTTTTTTTTTTTAACAGTCACATAGTGAGTAGTTTAGTCACGAGAGCAGGCTCAGCTGAAACGGCACATCTAAACTGTGGGAAGCACTTGGGCTGACTATAACAGCCTTGACGCAACAGTAAATTCTCAAAGGAATACAAAAGGACAGAGCGGGGAGAGTGCTGTGGGAAAGTTCAGTGCCCTTGAAGGAGCCTGATAAGGTGATATGAACTCGGGTGTTTGTCTTGTGCAAATTTGTAACGACTACCAGCGCACTGCTGATACAGGGCCATCTGACACCATGTGCTTGCAGAAAACCTGCCCATCCAAAGGTCTCGTCGAGCTGGGTGTGGTGAATGTTATCTGTGATTTCAGTTTGTGATGGGCATGCAGCTTTGTTGTTGCTTTCTGTGTCTTGTCTGCGTGTTTGGCGAGAGCAGTCGTCATACAGGTTTGGGCAGAGGTCGTTTTCAAACTGTTTTAGCATATGAAAGGTTGAGATTATCACCGTCCCCTCCCCCCCCTTTAGTGAGGTGATCAGATCCACATTGTTCAGCAGCCACAGAGATGTGTAACATGATCTTGTTCTATGCAAACCATTTGCAAGCCCTTTCTCTCACCAGAGAGGGGTAGAGTTCACCTATGCCGCGTTGCCACACAATGGGAGGGAGGGACCAGACAGCCTTGAAGAGGAAAAGGTCTCACATCAACTGACAAGTCTAGCTGCACCCAGGATTGCCCTAAAGCACAACTTAAGGCCCTCCCCCTTTTTTTTTATACTTCTATTTTCACATGAGCATATCTACTTTGCTCATCAAGAAACAGCTCAAGTCATTCTTCCTTCCTGAATGTGTGCAAAGTGTTTTTCATGCTCCACGTGACACAGTCACCCGAATCAAAAATACCATTCTACCTCTCGTGTAACCGAAAAGAAACGCTCGCTACTCTCACACGATCCTTGCAAAGTTATCCTTTTACAGTGTGTAGGAAAAGACAAGGCAGCTCATACTTGGTAAACAGGGTGTTGTGTTCGATGTCTAAGCTAGTCTGCCAGGTAGTCACCACAACACCTTTCTGCCCATTAACACCCAGCCTGCAAGAACACGAAACCCGTCATCCTACACCAAACAAAGCTCCCTCTTCCTTCAACAAAACAATGCAGTCAGAGCTGTGCTCCCATTATGAAACCGCTCTGTCACAAGACCAGCGCCTCACAAGAATGCTGTTGTGACACATGCGCGCTGTTGACATAAGGGTTAAACATTGAACTGCCTCTCACACACACACACACGCACTCACACACAAAGGGCGGGCACTTTAACTGCTGCTGCACCAGTTTCTGTTTATCTTTCCACTTTGGCTGCCTGTGTCCTCTGCCGCCTCCCAACAGTTGTCAGTTTTATCAAAGAAAAGGTCTGCTCTCCGACTGCAGCCAGGTGCATTTCAGCCTAATGATTCACACTGCACACACAGCACTACACGACACACTGCCTCGCATGTTTGGAGATTTGCAGAGGTCAACGGGTGCGTATGTGTGTGTGTGTGTTGGATGTCATGTGGTGTAGATCTCTGGCTCAGTGCTGGTGCAGAGGGTTCAGCAGGAGTTCAGCACAGATTCATTATTCATGCTTTTCTGTGTACCTAATGATGGCACAGTGGAGTCTTTTCCTCTCTGAAAATTCCAGAGCTCTGAAATGTTATTTCCCTGTTTTTCCTCATTTAATATCAAGAACGGTTCAGTGTTTGTTTCTTGGATTTAGATGCTGCCATGTGCCAAACATACCAGTGTAATTCTTTACAAGGGGCTGTCTTCAGAGTAATGTGTGTTGACAATGCTTGGAAAAATCCCTGCTTAACAGTTCTAGGAAAGCCGAGCCACCTGGAAATCTCATGACTTCCTGAATCTAATTCCAGGCCAGGCTATCAGACCGTCTGACTAGCAGCTTTCACTGAGGGGTGTAAACACTGAACGTCAGGCCTGTTTGCCAGAGCCAGCGCTGAATTAGGCATTAGTACTCACGTAATGCCTGCAGTGAACTCAAATGCCCCAGTAAAACCCTCATTATATTTTCTCCCTGTCTAACAGATTTATAGTACATGGTGAACTCCCAAAGAAGGCTGTCACTGGCTGGACTCTTGAACAGCAGCTCACCACATAGTCTACTGTTGTTTTTAAATGCAGTCTTCACTTTTCTCAGACCATATAATGATAGTTTTTAGTGACAGGTGGCTGTTTTGATAACCTGTAATTGCAGTACGAATCGGCACACAGGGCAAAGGTATGACACTGGCGAGGGAGAATCCAGAACAAAATCCCCTCTCATGTCGCAACGTGCTGTGTTGGCGGACCGTGACCTCATCCAAAGTTTACACGCAACTGCCTCATGCTGCTTTGTTATCTTCAAACCAGCACATTCCAGCCTTCAGTGGTAACAAAAAGTAAAAAAATGTCAGCGTGCAGATCCCGCTGCACGACCAGAAGCGGCACAGTTCATAAAGTAAAAACACACATGCAGGACCACAAACACTCAAAAGCAGAAGTCAGACACACACACACACACATATACACATATGTATGTATATATATATATATATATACATATATATATATATATAGAAAGAGAGAGAGAGAGCTATATGCACACATACATCTATATATACATATGTATGTGTAGATATGTAGGTCAGCTGTGGACTGACTGGAGCTTTGCACGTCTGTATGTCTGCTTACTCAGCACCCTGCACTCAGGCACATCTCGCTTTCATTCTCTTTTTAAATAGACCTCGGGCTGATAAATAGCAATGAGGAGGATCACAGCCTTCACAGCTGATTGGCTTGATGCTGGCCTGATACAAACAGGAAGCAGGTCGTGCAAGTCAGAGAGAGACAAAGAAGGAAGGACAAGAGAAAAGCTGCAGAATGTGCAGAAGCTTGAGGTATTCAGCTTTAAGAGAAAAAAAAAATCTCTTTGTTTGTAAAGAGGGCCATGTGACTCAGGGAGGAATGCAGCCTGTGATTCAGTTCTCTGTCAGGAGTCAGCATGCCATCATAATACTGATGATGTTTGAAGTATGTTCTGTTTTTATGGGTAACAGTAAGGAAGGAAGCTACAAAATGATGCCAGTCGTCCATTGCAGGCCTGCAGTGGTTTTTATCTTCACTTGATTACATCTCAGTTAATTTTAACTGTAATACTGTGAATGAGATCTGGGAGCGACTTGACATACTCGAAGCATATTTAGAAACCGAGCCCCTGAATATATTCACACCTTTTTTTCAGTGAGTGACGTCATCTCCACTTGTTCACTTCCCTTTTAATTTGAAACTTCAGTTAAAGCGATTTGAATACATTCCCGCTTTTATTTTTATCAGGTTGCACAGCCTGGAGATTGCATAAGTGAAGCATACAGTGACTAAAATGATTTCACTTCCTCATTAGTCACCCTTTTAGGTAAACATGATGCATGGCCCTGTTTTACATTTAGTTAGTAGTGAATTTTCTTTTCTTTCTGATGAATAAAGAGTCACAATGAGATAATTTACAATCAAACAGTCATGATTTAACAATATGGCGATAGTGATGGATTGCGTTAAGTTGTGTTATCTCCTCTGTTGTGTAACTGTTGAGTGTGTGAGGCACTGTGACAGGGCAAAAGCACTTAGTGGAAATAACGAGTGACATGTCAGCCCTGATACCCAAAGAGCTTTTAGAAAAACAGCCCTCCTCCCTTCCTCCCCTGTCAGCCTACTGTCCCCATTGCCTGGCTGTGAAGGTCAGATGAGAAAAAAAACAAAAACAAAACTCCACTGCCACCTTCAACTGACTGGTTCAAACAGGCCCTGGGAGGAATGGGGGGTGGTGATGGTAATGCGTGGGGTGTGGCTCTCTGAGCATGCCCAGTGAGGAGGAATGGTGTGATAGCAACACAGTGGGCTCTCCCATCTGCTGATGCAGGGTGCACTTCTCGCCTCAGGCCCTTTTCCATCCAGTCTAGTGAGCAGCCAGATCAATTTACTGTGGAATGAACACAAAGTTATTGGCTCATGCACACACATATTCGCACATTCTTTCTGTTCGACTGGAGCCGCGGTGCAGACCCCTGCACTGCACTGCAGCAAGCCACCGCACAAACAACAGTACATGGGATTTTAGTCATGCATGCAAATAATAAAAGGGCAGTGACTGAAACAAAGCGCTAATCTATTATTCAGGAAAGGCTCTTCTGCAGCTGAAGCCTGCAATTGCTTATCATTGAATCCTGTTGGATGAGTGCCAATATACTGTCCGTTTCCGTCATACAAAATATCTGTAAAGTAAAATCTATATCCCTGTGATGCCCTCACTATCATGGCTGCTGATATGCACACTGTTATTGCTTCTGGCAAAAAATAAAAATAAAAATCAAGAACACGAAGGATCATTTGTAGAGAATGCTTTATATTTCTCACAAAGTAAAATCCATGGCAATTGTATGTGTTCCCTCTTGAATTGAGAAGCCAAGCATCCGCTGACTAGGCACTCAGCGCAGCGTGCGTAACTACATTGACAAAAAGGCGTGAAAAGTGACGCGTAAGTCATTCTGACACTAAGGCGTTTCGTCAGGCTACTTACCAACCTGTGTGAAAGCAAGCAAAGCCACTACCAGCCTGGACTGGTGGGCTCGAGCGAAGGCTCCAAAAATGTTCGCTTCCCAAGCAAAATGCAAGTTGAGGCACGTCTCGGTCCTATCTGCTCTCTCTTACACTTTATGAATAATTGAAACACATTGTGGGGGATGTAATGTGTTCTTTTATTTGCAGAGTCACGAGTGTGCTTTGTGATATGCTAATGAGTCTCTCCTTAAGTAACTGAGCTACGTGTTAGAAACTCATCTGAGGCCTAATGGAGCATTGTCTCGAGGATTATCAAAGAAGCAACAGAGATGTTATCTGAACATCCATAGATGACGCCGATAATGAGGCACTTGAAGGAATATTTAGGTGCCACAGACACAATGGCCGCTTCAGTCACAAACGCTCCAAGAAAAGCTATTAAATTTACTTCCCATATTGTCTCTCAATCAATTCCTCTATTAAATTTTATTTTCCAATGAGAATTTCTTTTCTTCTCCCTCCCCCTCTTTGACTCTCAGTCACAGCCCACTCCAGACCGAACACTGCCGCCTCTTTGCCACCTCTCTTCATCTCGGCCTCTTGCTCGAGGGTTTCTAAATCAGGAACAACATCTGACTCGCCACCTACTCATGTGTCTCTCTGGCTCTTTGTGACCTCAGTCCACCCGCTCACATTTGAATATTGTACACGCTAATCTTCCTCTGATTCTTCATAGCTGTCTCATGTTCAAGCGCAGCCCATGGTCGCATGTATACGCAAACAACGCCAACAACCGGCAGACAGCTTCAGATCTAAGCTCAGGAACAGCTGCATTTCATTGTCTAACCTGGAACTGGCTGACATTTGAAGCCAGCACCGATGCCTGCCTGTAAATGCTTCTATTCTTTCTCTCGCCTCTCCTCTTATTTGCTTCCTCCATCCATGCCTCTTTGTTCTGCACTGCCAAACACCTCTCATTCCTGCAATGTTTTGGGTATCTGTGAGGTCTGCCTAGATACCGCGCTGATTTGGATTCTCACACAGCAACCAGGGAAGTGCAGAATATGCTCCTTGTTTGCCTCCTGCAGAAGGCAGACATTCAATCCAACCTCTTCAGTGTCAGAAAGGCGACGGCGCTATACTTGGCAAGCTGTGTTTTGCACCCCTCCTCGCCCTTTTCCTCTGTGTGTATGTAGGCCTTCATTTCCCAGAAAAGAGCACAGGATTTATGAGTGCATGCCGCGAGCCACATCTCCAGAGAAGGAGTGTTTCCTGAGAACAGTGGGGAGGAGAGGGAGGCACTGCTGTGTGTGCATGGGTGAACAGCTCCATAGAAACACTATCCAGCAACACTAGAAGAGCGTCATCAAGGGGAGGTGTGCTGTGTGTGAGCACAGAGGAGGCATCTTTCTGAGAAAAAGCTCACAAGGCCCGCAGAGCTGTGATTGACAGCAAACTCTGCTGATTACTGCCCCTCAGGGACACACTCTTGACAACAGCTGCTGCTTCAAACTTTCCCTGAACTATTGCTAACATCAGCTTCACTAAATATGTCCAAACCTGAGTTGTCAGTTTAAGCATAGCATCCAAATCCCTCTTTTGGTCTGTCACTGTCTTTGCAGAAATCTGACACGAGAGGATTGCACAATCCTGCTGAACTGCAGAGTATTTGAAAAGTAACTGAGCCCTTCATCATCGCTCTCTCTTTCTCCTCTGCCAACGGGTGCGGACGTGAGGAGGAACAGTGACTTCATGGTGAGTTGTGTAAGAGCGCGGGGGAAAGGCTTGAAAACCGATCCATGTGAGACAAACGAAAGTGCTGATGGTCCAGAAAGAGAGTCAGTGTTTTTCTGGAGGAATGCAGATACAGAAAGCCCGGGCAGAAGTCAGATGTCAGGGAGGACAGATGGAGTCCAAACTAATCAGAGGAGAGGCTGCGTGGACAGTGTGTGGTAAAGGGACAGTTATGGGGGGAGGTTGGGGGGGGGTCTGTCTGTTCCAGTAGAGAGAGAAAGGTCGCAGTGTAAGCTGATAAAGGCAGGAGGCAGTGCTTGGGGCTGCTTCCAGGCCAGCTAGTCAGCTGACGCTTGCAGCTGTGTTTGGAACATCAATATGAGCCTTGTTCAGCCTCCCCCATAACCCCTCCCTCCCTCCAAAAGTCTTTTTCTCCCTCCCATGCCTGCTCACTTGGCAACCCCCCCCTCCACCCCACCCCCATCACGCTGTTTCCTTTTTTCCTGGCTCTGATTTATGAAAGTAGGGCATGTGCCCATAACTGCTGCATCAAGGCACATGGCTTAGCCTCCAGAGGCACTAAGGCTCTGTTTACATCAGCCCAGACAACTGCACCGCATTGCACAATCGCCACAGGCAGGCTGTGTTATATAAAGCACGGGGCCATGTTGGTTGTATTGTTTTTGTTTTTATTCACCCTTTCTCCTCCCGTGAATCCTAAAAATCTACGTATCTGTCCTCTGATCTGTGTCATGCCACTTAGCGCGCCCTTCAGCCAGGGACTGCACCAAATGCCAAATGTGGAAAATTCATTAACCATATTTGGATCAAGTAGCCTGGGAACTGCTCTAGGGAACTTCAATAGCTATTTTGTTTTCGCAAAGTTTGTTGTTTTCACTCTTGCGGAGGGGGCCCTGTGTCATACGGTTTATTGTTGAAAGTACCAGAGCATGAGAATGTTTCCACAAAGAGTGCGACAAATGCCTCAATTTCAGTGGTGAGTGTGAGTCTGACAGATCGATGCCTGTGTGGGAGTTACAATTAGTCCCAAATGAACCACCGAGGCACCCAAGGACCAGATTCCACGGCAACTAATCAAACTACTCAATGGAAGACTGAAAAGTGCATTCTTAATGAGCATGAAGACCATCAGTGTTCGTCTCAGCCAGATGTTGAGACGAACACTGACATGACAGAGAAAGTGTATGATCATGTTGTTGACGACACGGACGGAGTACGAGACAGGTTTGTTCAAGATGTTTCATGAGAGCATCTGTTCGCTTGAGCAGATGAGAGAAGCAGACCACATTATTTTCCAACCATCTGGTAGACGGAGCTGGATTGATTTATATTGAATTGAATGATGTTTTATTAATTCAAAAGGAAACCAGATAAATAAAATGGGCTCAACAGAAGAAAGAAAGAAAAAAACACCAGCTGCCAATATCATAAACCATTAATCATTCATTTCACTTTCTTGAACAATAGCTCTAGAATTTCTTCATGAAACTAAGCTTGGGAGAGGGTTCAGGGGAACCTTTGCTGTCTGTATGAATGCTAAACCAGTGCTGACTCAACAACTGGCCATTCACTGAAGCTCCATTCCAGACTGGACAGACCCACCATCATTTACAGCTGAAGGTTTTGCAGCTGTCTCTAATATTCACGGCTGTTTGTGAATTGATTGGTTTGGGAATTATTGGCTATTTAGCACTAATATTGCTTGTGTAGCTTTATATTTATTTGTGTGCTGTTCCCAGATACCGCAGCATCTTTGAAATGCATGCACATATTAATATTCTGTGACAGGAAGGCACAGGGAGAATTGTAAACCTGCTTGTTTTTCAATCTGTAGCGCCAACCTAAACAAAAGCTTCTAGTATACACGCTCTATAAATGATGTTCTTCCCTCTCCTGTTTGCAGTCTTTGTTCCTGCCTTCTGTCTTTGTAGAAGTCCTCGTATCCTCTACGCTCCCTCCACTCACTCCCTCCTCCCAACACCCACGCTGCTCTCTTCCTCTCAGCTCATAACTCAGCTGTTACTTGGCAACATGGTCCCAGCTGGACCCAGCATCAGCCGTGTTGCCACGGCAACAGAATGCACGCATGCAGACACGGTAAACATGTTTTTTTTTGTGTGTGTGTGTGTGTGTGTGTGTTTCTTTTCCTTTCAAAAAGCAGCGCTACATGCAGAATAAAACCACATGTGAATATTCAGCTCAGTGCTAAACCATCCATCAAAAGACAGAGAGCTTAGATTAATCAAAGCAGAAGTGACTGTCGGTATGATCTCAAGCATCTGCAACATCTTCACATCTGTGTACATGGTAAAAACCAAAAGCATGATGTGATATATTGCTGATACTATGCAGTAATTTGTCTTTGCAGATCCATCTGGCTGCATTAATTTATTGCTTCACATTTTCCTTTTTTGTCAACCCCTTTCTTAATCATGCATCATCATGCATTTAAAGCCAAGATCCCCTCATATCCTTGAAGTGTATGCTTCTAGGAGACAAACGTCCTCTCCACGCTCCGGGTAACACTGCATCTGTCGTCATAGCAACTTGATCCATCATCTGCAGGGGGATCAATTGATTCATTATTGAGTGAGGCGCAGCCCCCTTGTCTGCTTCCAGTTCACATCTACTTACACTGCCTTCAAGCATCCATTATTGACGTGTATGGCTGCCCACTCACTGGGCTGAAGAATAGAGACCTGTCAAGTCTCCCTCATAGATATAGAATTCATATTCTACATTTTCTACCCCCTAAAAAAAAGACAAAAAAAAACAAAAAACAGCCTGTTTGTTGACTGCAGTAACAGATACAAGGTCACGACCTGAGACGGGGGAGAAAACACAAAGTCTAGAGGATGTTCTCCTTACGTTAACACACGCTAACAAAATGACAACTCATATTACACTTTTTTAGAAGGATAAATTCAAAAAAACTAAAATCCTTCTCCTGAGACGCACTAAGAAATCACAGATATTAGGGTCTTTCATATCCAGTGAAAATGAACCTCAGATGAAGCTTTAAAAAAAAAAAAAAAGAGTAGTACAAGTAATGTGGTACACCTAGCCTGTTCAAAACACAGTTTTCTGGAGCAGGCCATTAGTAGCTGCAGGGGAAGGCACGCTTTGATTCCAGTCTGACTCCCGCTGTGTGGCTGCACACCTAAGTGGAGCCTGGAGGCAATGGGATGGGTGAAAAGCTCCACTTTCTAGAAAGGAAAAGAGGGAGACAAATGTATGTTGTAGGAAAATGTTCGCTAAATGGATGATGTCAGCTGCAGCACTTTGACATTTTAATGTCATCTCACAGGGAATTACATCATTAGCCCTCTTTCCTGGGCCAGCTCAGTGCTGGGAAACCTCCTAATGGATGTCAACAAGCCATCCCTCTGGATGAAAGGAGCAGTGGGGGTTGAAGGAATAGATAGGGTGTGGATGGTGAGGAGGTGGTGGGAGTGCTTGTGGGAAGCTTTTCAGTGAGCTATATGAGAAAGAGGTCTAACACTGACCGTCAACTCTACTAAAAGCCTTCAATGCATTTTGCACCACATGATTAACTCAGTCTGAGTTGGCGTCTATGTGTATGAAAGTGCACTCATCCGCAGCTCAACTTTCCACCGGTTCTGTTCCCGTTGACCTGAATTGACTTGGTGTGTAAGTAACATCGCAGTGGAGTTGTTATTTCATACATTTATAATTACAGGAGCACAGTTGGCAGCTGGCGAGTCTCCACATCGAATGCGCTCCTTTTAATTTCGAATGCTGTCAGCGTTGTCTCGCAGCAACCCAGTGATCTGATGCTATATCCAACAATGAATTCATTAGTCATCAACAGGTCCATTAATTTCAAATTAAGTGCAGGAATGTTCCCTGTATGGGGGAAACTAAGTGGTAAAGACCTTGCTTGTGAACTAATTAGCAAAAACAACCCCTTGAGTAGGACAAAGCCAAGATATGTCAATGAAAATAGTGTTTTTACATGAAAACATACAAAAAAAAAAAGGTTACCCTGGCCAGCCAAATCTGTCCACTCTGAAAATTATGTTATTATTTCCACTGGTACAGAACATACTGAACCAGTCGCAGCAGGGCGAGAGCGGGCTTTGTCCGATATGTCAGAAGAGTCCAGGAGCTACAACAGACGCAATGGTTGTAGAATTAATATTAACGTCTTGGATCAACAAGTCTCTTCTACAAAACTGACACAAGTCAAAGTCACACTGTTGGTTCCTTTGATGAGTTGCACGCATATCCGACTGCATCCAGGGGCTCTTTCTTCTGGCTGACGCACAGGAGAGAACGCCGTCAAGACCGACCAGAATTTCAAATGGTTTGAGGGCAGAAATAAATCGTATGTCCAAGATGACTGAGGCAGAAATCTCAGTCACATCATGAGAATAAAAAAGATTCCACTGGATGCATCATCCCCTTGAGGACTTTCATTCGAGAGTCAAAGTCTGAGTCGCCGCTATTATCTCACTGAGAGTATGAGCCTGTAATCTTCCTGCCCAGTTCATTGAGAAAAGCAGCTTGAATGTGACAAATCCAGGGCCCCAGATGACAAATAAATCAGGAATTTACTGTGATAAGTACAACTCATTTTATGGTGCAGCTGTTCCACAGACTGGAATTTAATGAATAACTGTTTCGCTCAAATGTGGCTCTCCCTCATGTGCTGAGTTGTGAATTGATATCAAAGAATGGCCCAGAAGGATCCACAACTAGCCAGATTCTCAGCTTAGTTTCTGTTTTGTTTTTACTTCAGTGACAACTTTTCGCTTTGATGCCAAAACATTACAAACTACACCTTTAATGTACGAACAGGCCGCTTGCTTTTGATGCATCCTACAACATCAGTGAGCGCGTTCTGTCCCTGATGCGAAGTTAAAAAAGTTACTGTACCGCCACCTCCAAGCAAGCACACGTCCCTGCATAGATGAAGATGGTTACATAAACAACAATAAATGTAAAATAGTTCCTCCTGCACTGCCTGTCACAAAAATAGTGTGCATGAATGAATAACATTAAAGAGAAGTGCAGATATGCTACCCCCTTATGCGCTCGTCTCACATTCAAATTTAGCTTTGCGTGGGGAATTGATGAGACACTGAGCTCAAAGCCAAAGTCTTCAAAGACCACGGTTACACAAGATGCAAGGCGTCAAACCCATTTTGTAGTTCTCGGGTGAACGCGTGGGTGTATTAGCTGCCAAACTGCATGAGGTGAAACAGCTACAGAGTTCAGCGAGCCCAAGAAAAGAAAGGTTTTAGAAAAAAAAAGGTTACACCAAGGTTGCACTGTGCGTAAAAGGGAGCTGGAGTGACTTATTTTTCTTTTTTTTTTCCCCCCACTTTCTTCAGATGTTTGGAGTCAGAGCTGCTCTATCATCTTTCAAGGCTGAGTTTTCTTTTATTGTTGCCATAAAACATAGCAGGTGTGGGACAAAGGAAAGAACAGGGACACCAAGGGAGTGTGAGAAGAGAACATGGAGAGATAAGGACTGACATACAAAGGGGATAGTGGAAGTGAACACACTTTAAATGAGGTACAGCAGCGTGAGGCAGTAAAATACAAATATTTTCATTCATGAGGCCGTTACAGCTTTTATAAACCCGCAGTCATTAGTCCACCGTTGTTTGGGGTCACATTAATGGAAGCAGAAACTCAAAGTTGTCGAAACATGAGATGTATGGAGGCTTCCCAAGTACGGTGGAACATGACGTGTAAACGGGCACCACTCACTCATCCGGGACTTTGCAGATCTGTGGATTTCCGGCAGCGTTTCCGGGGGGAATTGTAAGATTATCGTACCAAAGACTCAAAGTTATTGTATTTCGAGGGGAAATTATCGTACATATGTCTTAACTGACTATTCAGCCAATCGTGCTCTGTTCTGAGACATATGTCACCCATATCTCACGAACATAGATAACTTCAGGGTTCAGACAAAAAACAAAACCTCTAGCATACCGATTACTATCGCACATTCACAGAATTGTCAAATTATCATACATTTGGCCTTTTTGGGGATTATTGATCATGCATCGTACAGAGGATCAAATTATCGTAAAACTGTTTTCTGGTCTTCCCTGCAATCGTGGCGTCCTGTTATTCCGCGTTGAAATTACGGGAACATGTTCAGTAATTTCTTCGTCCCCATTTTGTCCTTTGTCTCACAATCAATGCCTTCCATCCTCTCTCCATAGAGATCTTTCAGGCACTTTACCCACAGCACGTCAGTCGTGAAGGGTTAGACGTTTAGCTTCTTTGCTTTGGAGCTATATGATTTACACTCTGCAGCATCGCAGCAGAACACCATGGTTGTCTGTGGCACCATCTTTTGGTACTAAGGTAAGTTCTTTGTCAGCAGTGTCGAGAACTGTTGGAGGATTTGTTGCTAGCAAATTTATGCAAGGTAGGCTGCATTAACTGAATAATAGGAAATTAAAGAAAAAACTGTTTTGCAGTATTTGAAGACACCTTTAAGGTACCTTTGAGCAGTTTGGCTATGTGTTTTTGTTTTTAATGATCAGCTATGTTATCTGACTAGCTATGTTTAGAATTTTAAAACACAGCAGAAAGACATCAAATGTGAATTAGACACCAGTTTGGAGGGTAAACTGAGCCGCATAGTTTTGTAAGCAGGTGGAAATACAGGCTCGGTTACATAACTGACCAGAGGTATAATGTTTGTTAACACGAAACGAAACCCCAAAGAGGAAGGAAAAAGCAGCTCTTTCTATGAGAGTTAGATAGAGGGAAGTATTCAGGAATTATTTTTAATTGGGGACAATATTATTTTCTCACATCAGCAAGGGTGACGCATGTTGTTCATGTTGGCTATGAACGTCAGCCGAGTTTCTGTCCTCAGAGTCAACTTCGCGCTCGTGTTTGTGTGTCAGTCATGTGAGTTAAATGTCAATCTTATTTGGCAATGTTGACTTAACCACTGGTTTCCAAATTTCCCTTTTAAGAATTTCCTCATAAATATCTTTGCTACTCCTGCATCATTTCTGTCATCGCGTTAATAATGGTAGTCTTCAATGGCCAACTATGTTTGTTGTGCTAAAACTGAGAGAGTTAAGCGGAAGTAGTGGATTGACACATTCTTGCGGAGGCGCCACATTCCCCAGAGCACCACAACAACATTATAGCTCTTACATTTCCTCATCTGTACCGCCCCTCACTGCTGTGGCCTCCAGCCCCAGGCGTCCTGTGCAACAGCATGGACGCTCAACCCTTCCCTTTCCTGCTCTGAGCTCGGTCAAGCTCCATCTCCCTCTACCCCACCGCTCCAAATACATTATTTACACTCCACCCCTCCCTTCAGCTTAGCTCCAAAGAATCAGGGCAGAGGGAAATAACACCACTGTATAAGCCACCCTGCCTCCCCCCACGTCTCTGCACATTGCACACACAAGCCCCCCCCCAACCTCTACACATCCCATCTCCTCCCCTCCACCACCGTCACCCCACCTGCTCGCTCTTTTCTCACTCTGCGGGATGAAAAATACTGAGCAGGACTGGGCTGCGACAACGGGAAACTCTGTGAGGCCCCGGCCCTCCCATTAATCCCCTCTGACGTGCCTCCCGAGGGCAAGGATTTGCTACAAGTCAATGCAGCAGCCCTACAGTATGCAAAACAAGCCTGTCTGACTGTCTCCTCATGTTCAAAGCCTCTGCACTGCTCTGCTTGTGAGACAGGAAGGCAGATCAGAGGCAGAGAGAAAGGGGAAAAAAAACTGTGCATACGGTCTGCTTGGTTAACCATTTCTTCACCCTCATGTTCGGTGTATGTGTCACTTTGCTGCTCTAGTTTCACCGATTTCTTAGATTGCACAGGTATTGCTGACAACAATCAGGGTTTTTTTTGTTTGTTTTTTTCCATTACATCCTGCTGCTGTTACCCTCCCAATTCTTCTTGAAGGCAAATAGAGCTGTAAGACAGGCTTGTTATCAGATGAAAATATGTAAACCACTAAGAGTAAACAGGAATTCGCTGGTCATGTGATGCACTCACTCCTCTCCAGCGCAGTAATGCTATTGAATTTCAGCCTTATCAGACATCTAGTGATGAGGAGATGTGAGGAGGCTGGAGGCATGGTGAGTGGGTGGGTGGGGGTCGGCATGCTGACATTATTAGAGAGTAGCAGTCTGAGTGGTTGGGTGCTCGCTGGGGGAGCGGCTGTGCACACCCTTCAGCTCACACTCATATGAAATGTAAACAACAGAGCTTGATACACACAGAGGAGAAAACCTGCATGAGGAAGGGTGTGTGAAGAGGTGAAATTACCACGGTTACAGCAGCAGAAGCACAGAGAAACACATGACAGCGAGGCATTGCCCCACAGACGAGGACAAGTCTGGCAGCATTTGTATGTCGCCTGTTTTAGATTCATGTGATTGGCTCCACTGTTAACACCCCCCCCAACACACACACACACACACAACCACCCCCTCCTCTTTTTTCCACCCTTCTTCAGACCCTTTAAGATGGAAAAATGGGTCATCTATGTGAAAGTTAATACCCTAAACACGTACAGCACAGCTTTATTTTTAGGACGTGCCTTGGAAATTTTTCTGCACACCCTCCCCCTCCCCGTCACCTCACTGGTGAATGACATGGAAAGAGGCGAGGGGTCATTAATGTACTGTGCTAATTCTGTTCACACAAGTGGCAGAGTAGAGGCAAGCAGCAGTCTTTATGATCCCCTGGATGTTGTATCAAGTTTCTTCCCTCTCCATGACAGCGTACAGTAGGCTGCCGACTCTGGCACCGCGGCCCTGACATCAGCCACAGGACACAGGCGGCATCCTTCATCAGGTGAACGGGAAACATACACCAAAACAAAGACGCTGGAGGTCTCCAGGCCTCTATGGACACAGAGCTCCACGAAGCTGCCATAGCAACCGCATACAACCGAGTTATTTCTGGCTGCCTTTAACTCCCAAACACAGCTGCTCCCACACAACCAGACACCTCCACAGGTCATATGGTTCTTGGCATACAGAGGCTGTAATCAAGCTTTGACATTTAAACTCACACTAAGAAATAACGCAGCAAAGGTCATGAGTGTCATGGATAATTTGTTGACAGGATTTCCAGTAACGAGCTGATTAGCTCAAATTATTGTAGTAATTACAATATTCCCAATATAGCACTTGAAGTATGATTTTAAAAAAAAATCATGCAAATAGATTACATCAGCAAACAGTCTGCCTTCATCCTGACTGCCTTTGTAAAGCTGTAGCCTGGGTTTACAATGTTTTTCAAAACGGGCTATTTCTGACACCATTAATAAAGTAACAGGTTGCATCTGCCATCATGTGAAAGTTGGAGAGAGAGAAAAACAGAAAGGATTAAACTGTTAAAAATCAATCTTACTGTGCACACAGGCTCTGTGCTGCAGGCACGACCATTGTTATTGCTGTCAACTGGAACTGTTATGCTCTCAGCTCCCTCCATTAAGATGTCCTTCAGTATAAAACCACAGGTCTGCAAACACTGCCCGGAGCAACAGTGCCCCCTACTGCAAAACAAGCAGGAGCTTGTTCTTCTTCGCCCACATTTCCCTGCTTGCTTCATTTGCTATAAAGAGCTGACTCATAACCATTCATACAGCCTGAAACAGAGCAGGAACGCAAGTAAATACATGACGGTGCAGGACTGAGGACAAAGACTGCATTCTGTCTGACACAAAAACACAAGATTTGTTGTGTCATCCTGGAAATGGAAAGCGTCTGTGTATATGTTGAAGCCTTTTTCACTTGTTTTTAAACTGGTATACTTTCAGGCATGCATTTCTGCTCTGGTAACCTTCAGTGACCCCTTAGCTCTGAGTGCAGAGCCAGCAGCTCAGTGTTTATTTACAGGAGAAGCAGGCCAGTGGTACACAGAACAAAGGTGTTTGAAATGGTTTTCTACCTCAGCTCTAGTCTGACCTGTAACAGTCTTGTTATTTTTCTCCTCTGCCACCCCCAAAAGGAGAGGTTAATAAGTCTCTTCTTCTGCACAACTCGCACCAGAGGGCTCTACAGGCCCCTGATTGGCTACTCAAGTTCCACCGAGAGGCAGATGACTGTAGCAGGAGCTCAAGTGCACGAGTTCATGGAAAATGGAACACTGTCCACCATTCAGTCTTCTCTCGACATTTCTGGGCCACTCTTCATTTTTCATTCGTTATGTAGAAAAACTATCTTTCCCTGCTCTCATTTCCTGGCAACCTCAAGGCCCGAGCTGCTTTGGCCAGAGGCCTTGGAATAACAGCTGCAGACAGGGATAAAAATAATTATGCCTCTATTTGTCTTCCAAGAGACACACTTCCAACCAGACCCACTCCCTTCCCCTATGAGCTGCTCCACTTTTGCTCTCCTACACACACAATAAAGCCATTCACGATAAAGATATTGTGGGTCAGTGGACTGGAACAACTCGTGTTTCACTGCGCTGGCTGGAAACAGAAAGGCTGTACTCATTATAGCAATTCAGCCATGTTTTTGGCAGCGTCTGGCTTTTTGGTAAAACTTTCCGAGATATGAGACTGGCTTAGATTACTCTCCTCCATGCTCATTTTCCTGAACTCATATTGTTTTAATACCGCCTTTTTTTATTTTTTTGCCTTTGTCTTTAGCAGCAGCTATCCTTGATCCATGCACATAACACCCCCCATTAAGCAAATCCTTTCCCATCTTGCACACGCTCAGCAATTAAACTGTTTTAGATTTTCCTGTGCATTGCTGCTGCCATCTGGTGGTAAAACGGATACACAAAGTCCATGTGTAGTGCTCATGTTTTATTGAAGGGATTTTACACATTGAGACCAGAATAAAAAAATAAAATCAACTGTCAGTTAGCATTTTAAAGAGAACTTAATGACTGTCTCAGTACTTCACATACAGACTACACAAACATGAAAGAAATGGTCGAAATTCATTTTATGTACATAAGATATCAACGACACAATCCCAAAAACACAATTACTGTTGAGAAAATAACACAAACTGCTAGAAAAGATATCAACAGGAAGTTAAAAAGAACCGTGGAAGTATTTTAATGGTAGAGTGCCGCATGTCATCAGGCTCACAACTGGCACACAAGTGCAATAATTCAAGTCTGGAATCCCATGAAGGAATAAAAAAAAACATCCACCCTCCACTCATTCGACATCATCTTCTTTTAAAGACTGTGAGGTGATGATTCTCTGAAAAAGATAAAACAATACATTTACAATGAGAAGCTTTTTTTTTGCAACAGTATTCACTTGTCTGCAAGGAGCTATCTGTCTTAGAGGTGAAATAACCAAGAGCTACTGTCACAAAACTCTCAGCTTTGGATGATTCTAAGTTTGATGTTGCATCCTTTCTTGTCCCAGAGACCACAAATGGCAACTGGGGGGTTTACTAAGGATGCTCTGCCACAATAACATTACACCACAACTTTAAAAGATGACAAACGTGGCAAGTCCTCACCTGGCTGACTGTGGGTAGTTTAGTGAGCAGCATTTGGAAGACAGGAGGCGGCAGCGTCTGCTGCAGGACCTGAAGCAGCTGCTGTGGTTGACCACATACCGCAATCGCATTGGTCAGGTGGTCTACACCTTTCTCAAATTCTCCTGAGTTGGAATAAGAAAGGGAAAACAGAGTACAAATAATGACAAACCATGGAAAACTTTGTACAACCAACCTTTGTACAGTGCCTTGGTGATCTGTGTATGTCTACACTAAAGTTAGGGATATTTGACTTTTGGTAAACGTGATGGACACTAGGGCGTTTAAATAGAAGCAGGCAATTGTAATTTATTCATCTGAAATAAAAACAACTTCCCTCTAAACTCATCAAGTTTGAAGCCTCACAATGGCCAGCTACTGTTGTTATGCGTCGTGGTCTTGTGATGCCAAAATATGAAAGCATGGCGAAGAGGACCGTTTCTATACAAAAGGTCATCAAACCAGAATATTTAGTGGTCAATTCATAGATCAGACACTGTCAGATGCCTAATAAGGCTCTGCCCAGGTGGGCTTCTTTTGAACACACTGGGTTGGAAAAAATAGAATTGGACAGGTTGTTGGGCTGTTTTTCACAACTAATTTCATGTTTATAGAAAATATTCAGGAAAAATTATGAACAAAATAGTTGCCATTTGGCAGAGGAAAGTATTAACTTACACATTTTGATAAACTGTTGTCGCTTCACTCATATTTCCTGTATTTTGAAACTAGAGAGAATATACTCAACTTGATTGCACTCTTGTTGGGAGCGATTGTGTTATGTTTCTATTTGACTATTTAGGGCTGCTATGAAGCATCACATGCTTCTGATGTGCAGATTTTATATCGTGCCTGGCCTGAAAAAAATGCCAGATCTGGAAATGCTGATCAGACACTTTTTGTGGTTAATCACCTTCTTAAAAAACAGGATGTTACGCAATAAGCACAAGACGTAACCATTGGACAGTGCATTCAAAAGTTTAGAGAAGGTCAATTCAGGTTAATCTGGTTAAAGCGCAATTTAGGAGCATTCTGAAAGCAGAACATCCCTGACCTCGTGATTGTTGTAGGTGGTGTGAAAATATATTGCTTGAGCAAACTTGTGACCAACCATGAGACAGCAGCTCCTCTCCCAGCTGGATTTCCTCCAAGAAGAACTTTTGCACGGCTTCGGCGTCCTTCAGGTCAGGTAGCTTCAATGTGAACAGTCAGAAATGTACATTAAGGCTTAAGCTACACATAAAGTAAAATTAAATACAAGTTTTTCCACATTTCATACCCTCATGAGTTCAGACGCATCACTGGAAACCTTTTGTTTTCTTCTACCTGTAAGATAAAGGGCGGATTTAGACCATTTAGACGGCGCTATCTTTGGTTTGACTTACAAAACAGCAAACACGTGGTTCGAAGATAAACAGCTTGAAATAGTGACGCATTTCTTCCCAGTTATAAAAGTCAAAGTACACTTAAGTTACACTAAAGGTTAGTACTCTTATCGACTGCAAGCAGTTGAAACCAGATAAAACGCTCAGTGTGGCTCAAGCACTCAAAACTTTTATTAGTCCACATGGAGGCTAACAGTGCTAACATCGACCAACACTTACGGTTACGCAGCTTTTCCTTGAACCGAGGGTCGCTCCGCCGCTTTCTGTCAAAATAAATACAATATGCGATAAAAAGGGCTCCACACACCCCAGCAATAATCGCGCCCTTTCCGCTGCTCATAGTTTCTGGAGCTCGATGGTCAATCACTGACCTAAACGAACGAAACGCGCAGCTAGCACGCGGCTGCGGCAGGCAGCGCGCGCAGGAGGTACGTTACGCATGACGTAACGTCAGACGGAACCGGAACAAAACTATTTCCTTCCAAGAATAGACGAGTTTTAATTATTTACAAAAACAAAGAAAATTTTGAAGATATTTGTATGTTGATACAGGACTTGTTGCGCTGCTTAAAAAAAAAAAAAAAAAAAAAAACAGTCGAGAGGTTAGACATAGCTCCACCAATGTTCAAAGGAAAAAAAAGCCAATATTTAACATTCTCTTTTGTATCATTACACCCCCCAATACAGACTACATATACACACACAAACACATACATGTATACCCACAAACACAAATACAGAGGCACTGATCGTTGCTGCACAAGAATTACCCAAATCACAATATCAGTAGAGGCCAGGGTCTACCACACCACACAAGACCCCTGATGTAGGCTGTGCAAAGAGGCCCCTGTAACAGTGCAGCACATCATAGCAGGGTGTAAGATGCTGGCAGGCAAAGCATACGTGGAAAGCCATAACCAGGTAGCCGACGTGGTACATAGAAACATCTGCGCCAAGTATGAACTGGAGGTCCCAGGTTCTAGATGGAAGGTCACCTCAAAAGGTGGTTGAGAATGAACAGGTCAAGATCCTGTCGGACTCAGAGCCTGACATAGTGGTGGTGGATAAACATCTGAGGGTGGCTATCCCAAGCATCAGCAACATCAGAAAGAAGGAATATGAGAGGCTTGAGAAATACCAAGGGCTGATTAAAGAGCTAGAGAAGATGTGGGGTGTGAAGGCAGCAGTGATCGGGGCCGTGGGGAATGTAAGCCGTTTGGATGGCTCCAGCAGATACCAGGCACAACCTCCAAGACCTCCATTCAGAAGGATCTGTAAGGTGGCAATACTGGGAACAGCTAAGATCCTGCACAGAAGCGTCAGACTTCCAGGCCTCTGGTAGAGGATCCCAGCTTGAAGGAGACACATCTCTGCCCAGAATATATAAGTGTGTGTATATACACACACTTGCAAGAAAAAGATTGTGAACCCTTTAGGACTACTTGGATTTTTGCATAAATTGGTCATAAAATGTGTTCTGATCTTTATACAAGTCACATCAATAGACAAACACAGTCAGCTTAAAATATCACACAAACAAAACTAAGTTTTCATGTTTTTATTGAGCGCAACATGTAAAAATCCACAGTGCAGGGTGGAAAAAGTATGTGAACTTTTGCAATAACCTCAACCAAACATTTCCTGTAGTTGCAGGTCAGACCTGCACAACGGTCAGGAGGAATTTTGGACCATTCCTCTGTACAAAACTGTTTCAGTTCAGCAATATTCTTGGGATGTCTGGTGTGAATTGCTCTCTTGAGGTCATGCCACATTATCTCAATCAGGTTGAGGTCAGGACTGTGACTGGGCCACTCTAGAAGACGTATTTTCTTCTGCTGAAGCCATTCTGTTATTGATTTACTTCTATGCTTTGGGTCGTTGTACTGCTGCATCATCCATCCTCTGTTGAGCTTCAGATGGCTGACAGATGGTTTTAAGTTTTCCTGCAAAATGTCTTGATAAACTCGGGAATGAATTTTTCTGTTGAGGCCCTGAGGCAGTCCCAAACCATGATGCCCCCTCCACCATATTTCACAGTTGGGATGAGGTTTTGATGTGCTGTGCCCCCCACCCCCTCCACACATAGCATTGTGCTTTCCTTCCAAACAACTCAATTTTGGTTTCATCTGTCCACAAAATATTTTGCCAGTTGTGCTGCGGAACATCCAGGTGCTCTTTTGCAAACTTCAAACGTGCAGCAATGTTTTTTTTGGACAGCAGTGGCTTCCTCCGTGGTGTCTTCCCACGAACTCCATTCTTGTTTAATGTTTTGCTTGTTGTAGATCTGTCAACAAAAGATGTTAGCATGAGCCAGAGATTTCTGTAAGTCTTTAGCTGACACTCTAGGATTCTTCTTCACCTCACTGAGCATTCTGCACTGTGCTCTCATAGTCATCTTTACAGGACAACCACACCTAGGGAGAGTAGCAACACTGCTGAACTTTCACCATTTGTAGATAGTCTGTCTTACCGTGGACACATGGACATCAAGGCTTTCAGAGATACTTTTGTAACCCTTTCCAGCTTCATGCGAGTCAACAATTCTTGATTGTGGATCTTCTGAGAGCTCTTGTGCGAGGCATCGTTCACATCAGGCAATGCTTTTTGAGAACAGCAAACTCAAAACTGGTGTGTTTTTATCGGGCAGCTTAAACCAACACATTCAGTCTCATCACATTGATTGGACTCCAGGTTGGCTGACTCCTGGCTCCAATTAGCTCTTGGAGAAGTCATTAGCCTCAAGGTTCACATACTTTTTCCACCCTGCACTGTGAATGTTTACATGTTGTATTAAATAAAAACATGAAAACTTATTATTTTTTTTGTGTGGTACTAGTTTAAGCTGACTATGTTTGTCTATTGATGTGACTTAGATGAAGATCAGAACACATTTTATGACCAATATATGCAGAAATCCAAGTAATCCTAAAGGGTTAACATACTTTTTCTTGCAACTGTATATGTATATTTACACATATACATACATACAGTGTGTATATATATATATATATACATATGCAGGCAAGTAAAGGCAATGATGCACAATGACTGTAAAAAAAAACAACCCACAAAACAAACAAAACTCATAGTAATGCTCTTGTGTTACTGCTTTAATACTGCAACTGCTCAAACTGGGAATAAATATGGCTATGTTTAGTAATAAAAGTTTAATTTTAACATGTGGGCCAGTCTCTCAAAGCTTGTAAAAATACTTTAAAACCAGAGGTAGTATGCAAAATTTCCTTTTAAGTTCATGTAATAAAAGACCAGATATTATTTCCTTCTAAAACCGATTAAAATAAATATTTAGAAATATTCAATGGATTGCAAATCTGCTAAACGTAGAAGTTGAGTGTTTGAGTAAAATAGAATTTCCAACACTGATGGCAAAAGACACTTCAGTACTTCACAAACTATGGCATTTATTTCAAATGGAGGCTTCTGCTTTGCTTACATTTTTACAATAAATTACACAATGACCATCATCAGATGAGCCTAATAAATACTATTGACCATTTTTCCAATAAGCTCCATTACTTACTCTTAATCTATGACGCAGACTGTTTTCCATATACAGTTTCATACAGCATTAGCTTCAGGCCATGTACAAGGTGGAAAACAGTTCAGCTGCATCCAAAACCACCATTCATCTCTAACAAGCATAATCTAGAGAAAAATAAGGGAGAGTACAAACTAAAGCAAACATGAAAAAAAAAAAAGAAAAGAAGAAATAGAAAAACAAAAATACAGGAGGTTGATTGAAGAGGTCAGAAAAGAACTCAAATCGAGAAAAGAAGACAAAGGCAGAACAAACATGCTGTAACCCTCAGTATTTACACTCAAAACTACAGTTAAAACCATAAAACTGTCTGTACAGTAAAGTACATGTTATTAACAGTGCAAGATATTAAATAGCTTGACTCAAAACACCTCTCAATATACAAATGTATAACAAAAGCATACAATTACGTACAAGTGCCGAACAAAACGTAGCTTCAGGTTATCATACAGTAGGAGATCTATATACAAAGGAAACACCGGAGACGTCTTCAGAAACGTTTACATGTACGTCACTTTGTGATATAAATGCACATTTACAATATCTCTACCTTTATTCTGGTCACAGAGCAAGAAACAAACAGTTTTGGTAGGGATGAGCATGAGAAGAAACTGACATCTCATTTGTGGTGATGAGTAAAATCAGGAAGCTATGCCAAAAGATTCTGATTTGCTTTATTTAATGAAGCAGAAAAATAAAATATATTTAGCTAAAAACAAAAAAAACTTCATGTAGTTTGAAACACTGTAAATGTATGATTCTAATTTTCCCCGTGTGTTCGGCAGTACTAAATTAATGAGAGTTAACTTGAGAAGTTGTTGCAGACGTCACATCGTCAGTGGAGACGATTGCACCGGAGACGTAAATGGGTGATGAAAGCATGGCGGAATGAAGCAGACAGGCTTTTAAAAAGGCCGATGAACTGAAGTAATGTGACCATTCATCACTTCCATCATTGCACATTTGATACTGCTAAACTCAGCAGTAAAATCCCAAGCTGGATGAGTATTCAGTAGTAGATTACAAGAGATCCAGTATAGGAGTTCTGCTTTTACAATTCTGTTTTTAAACATCCATCATTATCTGTCAGACTGAGCCCTTCGCTGCCTGCTCACCCATACACCATTCTTCAGTCTTTTATAAAGGGACACATTATTCCTGCTGAACCTCTGATTTGAGAAGAGGATCAGGAAAAAAAAAGTGCTTTCCTTTCTCAAAGTGCCCCCAGGAGAAGAACAAAAAGGCACTACAATATCGTTCTATATTCATCCGCTGAAGCTATCAGAGGACTGATGACAATCCATCACCTCCTTTATGCCGACACGTATAGGACCGCATATCTATACGTGAGAAAAGCGATGCCAACCACTTCAGGTTTAACCCCACAATAGGCTTTTTTTTTTTTTTTCTTTTTAAAATGAGTGTGGACAGAGAAAAATGGCAAAATGACCGATTATATGCCCTTAATGCCAATGTGGCAGTGTTCCTCTGAGGTCCTCTCAGTAGCATGGCAAGCACAGACTGGGACCATGTTGAGTCATGAGGGCAGAGCACTGAGGGATCCTCGCTGGAGATTATCCCGTACAACTTTATCAAATGGAAACAATTATTGCTTGAAAAAAAACAAAAAACAAAAAAACAATTCTTGGAAATGTTTTTTAAGAAGAGCGCAAAAGACAAATCTGGATTTTTTTTTTGACAAAATTTCATCCCCGTACACAGTCTCCATAAAAGTGCACTTAAGTGCCATTAGCTTGCCAAGGAAACAGTTGTCAGTAGAAAATAGTGCTTGTTTCTTGTCATTGTTGTCTCTGGTCTGTTTTTTGTGCCCCAGTAGTTACAGTCCGTAGTTTGCCTCTTCCGTCCTGTTGAAAGGAAATGGGGGCGGTGAGCCCAGGTTGCTGGTTAAGTGCTTAGTGCGATGGCTCCTTGCTGCTTCGCTCTGTCACCTGCATTCGACCGATACCCCAGAGTTCTGAGACGAGGAGGATGAGGATGATACCGGAGGGTCGGCGAGGGTCAACATGACGGCCGCGGTCAACGAGCTAGAGGACGGTGATGACGATGAGGAGGAGGAAGCAGCTGCTGCGCCTGCAGAACAAAAACGGTGGTTGGGTACAGTCCGTTTTTGCAACAGTATTCACCTCAGCAGACATTCTCGTGTCGTTTTATTAGTGAAGCCAGATTTATCCAAATGCCCTAAATCAAAAACTATAAATCCTGGCGATCTGTGAGTAAAAAGCTGACTTACTCTCCCGTTCCTTCTTTTTCATGCGTTTCCGTCGTCTGTCGATAGACGCCACCTCGGACTTCAGGGAGAGGTAGTGGTTCCTGATGTCTTGCAGCTTCTCCTGAAGAAACGAAATCCTCTCCAGACTGCTCATCTTTTCTAAATCAGCTGAGCGGAAAACAAAACAATGCATTTTGAAGTTTCAGGTTTAGTAAGACTCACACTCTTGACATTACATAATGCATAAAGTGTCATCAGCCAGTTACAGCTCCCAGTAAAAGTAACCATCAAGACCAATACGTGTCTTGGTGGGCAAGTGGGGGTTTTCTTTAATGGACCCTGGACAGCCATGCATCCCAGAATGCATTAGGATACATATAACTGGCAGTGATGGATGAGAGTACTTTAGTTAGATTAAAACAAATAAATAAAAGAACAGGAATGCTTTTGTTTGAAAAAGTAGATTTATAATGTTTAGAAGAACTTCCACAGGTATTGTAGTAATTAATCAGGTCATATTAATGTCAATACAGTGACTCTTACGATACTGCCTTTCTTTATTTAACGAATTATCAAATTACCCTGGTGTGAAAATCTGTTTTTAAACAGATCATGCCCTCTTTTAAAAAATATTTCATAGCTTTTTAAAAGAGGGCATGACTACATTTAAAGTTGAGAAACACCTATCCATAAAACCCAGCTTTAGAAAACGAAATCTAGCGAAATATAGTATCAAATCAAGAGGCCACTTACACATCTGGAAACTCCACTTGTACACACGAGGCGATCTTCCGTGGTTGTCTCTGTGGGGGGGGTGATCCGCGTCGCCATGCTTGTGGTACTTGTGACTAGAGGGGGGGGATCGTCCGTGACACTTGGGTGAAGTAGCAGCCTTCAGATCCGATGAGTTGTTCTTAGAGGCGGACGATTTGGCAGGGCCCTCAACAACAGACTGGTCTTCACTGTCACTGCTGTTGGCTGGAGGGAAGAAGACAGAGATTTAAAAAAAAAAGCCAAAAACAAAACAAACAAAAAACGTCAAACTAAGCAGACAAAACCTTGTTCTCTCGCCCTCCTAAAATCTCCACTATGACAACAGGAAACAGGAGAAAATAAAATGGAAATAAATTCTGTGGCTGATAAAAGCGCTGCTGCAGGCATTTGAAATGAGAAGGTAAGCGATGCATCAGCAGTTCCAGCTGTTCTTACCTGTTTTTCTGTTCTTTTTGGGAGGCACACCAAGGCTCTTGCGGTTTGGCTTGTGTTTCTTTGAGGCTCCACCTGTCTGTGATTCTTTTTGCCGCTTCTGACTCACAGATGCTACAAAAAAAAAAAAAAAAAAAAAAAAAAGAGGGAACAAAGAGTGTGAAATGAACCATTTCTTCAATATTCCAGCCCAAAGAAAACCCATTAATTATCAGGATTATTTAAAGATTAGAAAGTATTTGTACCTTTGGACTTCTGCTCGATCTCCTGCTGGTTGCTGCTGCTCAGCTCGAGACTGTAGCTTCTGCTGCTGTTGCAGGAGAGGTTCATGTCATACACTTTTGAGGGGGAACCTGCCCCCTCATCCTGTGGGAGCTCCTGGAGCTCCCCACCCAGACTCTCCACTTCCACCGTGCTGCTGTCTGTCTCACTGCGCCCACCTGCCACTTCCTCCTGAACGGGACCAGGGGGAAGAGTTTCAGAATCCCGCTCTGAAGGCAAGGCGGGGGGCACAGATGGTGGTGGGGATGAAGGTTGTGCTTGACCAGAGTCTTCTACAGCACTACCTCCTCCTGAGGGGGACTCTGGTGTTGTTGGTGGTGTGTTGAGAACAGAGTTACTGCCGCTGCTTGGAAACTCCTGAAGCTTGTCATTCTCCATCTGCTCTTCAGAGACTTCGTCCTCAGGGCCGGCGTCCTGTTCCACATTGGGCTCTTCCAGGCATGTGGGTACAGGTGGGGGAGGGGAATTGGCAGCCTCTGTGTCTGAGTCAGAGAACAATTCTTTCAGGGTCTTCTTTGGCCACTGGGCTTGAATGCTGGACCACACGTCCTTCTGTCCTTTAGGACGAATGGCAGCCCTTTCCTCTGCATTCCCAGACACTTTGGTCCTCTTTTCAGGAATCTCCCAGAAGACGGCCGGTCTGCCAGTCTTGGTCTTCTCTTTCATCCCATTGTACTTTTTGGAAGGTGAGCCTTTGGATTTTGGCCGGTTTCGCTCACTTTCCTCTGCCTGGGACTCTGCCATTGCTGGACTCTCATCCTCTGAACTGCTGCTAGATGAGCCACCCCTCTCTTCTCCAGGACCAGCTGTTCTGTCTTCCAGTTTTCTGGGAGAGCCTCCAGGTAACCAGTCAGCACTTCTGGTGTTTCTCGTCTTCACTTTGGATTGAGCCTTTGGGGTCCTCTCGACTGCACTCTCTGACTTCCTCTTTCTGGTGTTCACCTCTCCCTCCGACTCTGGCGGAACCTTGCGCTTCCCAGCTTCTGGGGTCTCTGCACTGAGAGCGTCCAGGCTCTTTCCTGAGATTGATGAAGTTTTGGACCCTTCAGAAGTGGCCTCCTTCTCCCAGCGCTCTGATATATGCGGTGACTCTAATGTGCCTTTTCTGAGGCTCCCACGGGAACCTGGTTGATCCTCTTCATTATGCTCTCCCTCGTCATCCTCGTGCTCACTCTCCTCTGTGGACATCTCAGAGGCTGAAGCGAGACAGAGGTTCTGTTAGTTTCACCAGGAAATTAACAGACACACACAAAAAAAGAAGCCATCCTATTCTATTACAAGTTTGCATCAGGACTACAGGCTTATGAGTGTTGCTACCTTGCAGGCCATTGAGGATAGAAGTAATTTCTATAGACTTGACGGGAGACTGCTGAGTTTCTTTGTCCTCACCGTCGTCCATCTTGGAAAAGACATCCTGACTGAGGCCACATTTGGAGCGAGGAACTCTGCTAGGGTTGGATGAGGGGCCGAGGACTTCTCTGTCATTGAGCCTCTCCAATCTGTCTCGTTCTCTCTCAGCTTTGTTCTGTCAGAATTCAACACAGTCAGTGATTTGCTTCGTGTGATCAAACCAGTCTTACTCTGAAAAGTGAGCACACTCTAAAGCCATACCTTTATTTTTTTACGGTGTTTTATTTTTGGTACATTCTTATTGGCGGGGCGCACAATCTTGTCTGCTTTGATCCATTCATCATATCTAAAATCAAAAAACAAAAAAAAAAAACAAAAAACAAAAATCAAGTACAAAGACAACGCAGTTTCAACACGCAGGTAAATTGAGTGGAGCCCAAAAGGAAAAAAAAAAGAAAAGATCCTCTCACACCATCCACCACACAGACACCTCTACTATTTGACCCCAACATGTTGCTGTGACACAAAAAAGCCTCAACAGGAATCAGGAATAGTAGAAATCCTATGATAGAATGTGGGAAAAGACAAACCTTTACGATAGAGAGAGAAACAATATACACACACCGACCACCAGACAAATCATATTCAGAGTTCCAACGGTACCAAGGGAGCTACTTGGGTTGTATGAGTGGAAATGAAATGTTTCACAACGTCACACACGCACACAGAAGACACAATGCAGAGAACATCTCACTGTCTTTAACAGAGTGCTGGAGGACCACACAACAACACTGAGACAATGAAATGCTGATTGCGCTAGTTAGCCACTGTGTCATGGTACCCTAACACTCCTCTTTAACACTGCATTAACCCTGACCCACTGGGGAGGGGGGAGAGGGTTGAGAGGTAGAGGTGAGTGTAGCAGCAATTTGCTTGGCCTTTCAAAGATCCAAAGAGAAGTTCACATTCAGAGATCACATTGTGGGAAAATTAAGCAAAACCACTGGTTGATCACTCCCTGATTGGTTGAAATTCAGCCTGTCTGTAAAGTTTTGAAGAGAGACAGACAGCTGGGGGACAGACAGACAGGGGATTAAGACAAAACTGAGTGAGGAAGCTGTGGAATCGTCCACATCAACCCAACGTTCAGTTCAGTTTCTGCCACTAGATGGCCCAGTGTTCTCCATAATCAGAGTACTGACCACTGGAGAAGATGAAGCAGAATTGAGAGAAAAGGATGCAACTGTTACTGCTGCAGGGACACTATGTAGCAGTGATCCCTTGAGCTGAATTCAAGCTGCAGTTAGAGATGTTCTTTATAATTAGTTTGCTTTGTTTTGCTTTTTTACTTTTAGGATGAATATAGGCATTAGGTGATTTCTCCCCAGGTCCTGTCTTACCTGACGTTCCAGCCACAGTAGTGCACCAGGTAGAGCACCTCTCCCCCCTCCACGTCTGCCTCTTTCACAGTGGCCTCGTACGTCTTCAGATTGCGGCCTCGCCCATACCTCACCTGCACCTTCATCCCCGGGGGGTAACACTCAAACTCCTCCCCTTCCTCCCCCTCCTGACTGCTGTCATCCCTGCAAGAAAAACAGTTCAGCACTTCCTGGCCCTAGGCTGCCCCATTGCACACCACAAAGCCCCACCCCGCACCCATCCACCCCACTTACTGCCTGCTGCTAAGAAGCCTGTTCTCTATTTAATATGCTCCACCTTTGTCTGCACTGTCCCATTACAACACTAGACCTTTATCTACAGAGAAACATTAGCTTCCCATTGCTATCCTGCCTGAACTCTAGTCCAGCGTAGCCTGTGGCAAACTGCAGGATAAACAACTGCATTGTTAATAGTAAGCCAGTCAAAAAACATTACATGAAGTGTTTCAGCAAATAAAACATTCTTTCATGGGGGACCTCAGTGATCATGAGAAATAACACTAAAAGTTAGTCTATCTAACCCTACATCCACACATGGGATTCTCATTCACACACAAGCACACGCTGTGAGAACCAAAGCAGCCACAACAAGGAGCTAGTGGGAAACAGTCAGATGTTGAAGCTGCAGGGTATTCTGGCAGTGCAGTAAGTGTTTTAGGCGCAAGGGCCACATGGGCAGGTTAGCACAGCAAAGCTCCACTTTGCAGGCAGAGCAGAAACTAAAGCAGGGGTACATTTAAAAAAGAAAAAAAAGATTTCCCAGAAATCATTCTGAACGTACATATTTTTGTTAACACACATAATTTAAAGGGAGAAATAAAAG
>JBAMYA010000007.1:15351221-15376910 GCA_037176975.1 Arrhamphus sclerolepis
GCTGCTCTTCAGGATTTTCCAGCATGATGCTGATTATAAAACAAATGACTGAAAAAGCAACGAGAGGAAGAAAAAAAGAAAAAAAAAAAGAGAAATGACAAGGAGAAGTGTGCAGAGAGGGACAGAGACAGAGAGGTCTGGACAGGGCAGGAACTGAGGAGAGCACAGAAACGTTATGTTCACTGTGTGAAGGAGGCTCACCTCGACAGAGACAGACAGAGACAGAGAGCACATGGCATGACAGGCCAGGTGAGAGGTAGCAGTCAGGCTTTAGTGCTCTAAGATGTCTCTGCCAGCTGACGCCGACCAAGCCACAAGAAATAATAATAGCACAAAGGGCAGCAGGTAAGTTTGTTAGAGGAGAGCTCTCCTCTCTCAGTTAGCAGGTCAGGGTGGATTGTGAGTATTAGTATCATCAAGGTCACAAGGATCACTTCTCTCCATCTACTTATACTGTTGTAGCTTGCACAAAGGAAAGTGAATGCCTCCAGTCATGTTACCTGGGGTCTTTAGCATTGTCTAACATAGTTTATTTGCACACGAGCCCTGCATAAGGCTTCTGTTTGTGTCATGGGGACATTTAAGCACTGTGGAGGAAGGACAATCCCTTCCCACCACCTACCCGGAGTTGTCCTTGCTCTCTGGCTCCTCGTCACGCTCCTGCTTCAGGCCGTCAGCTCCGAGGCGAGACGTCGACGAGCCCTCATCTGCGTCTCCCTTGATGGGACCATCTTCTCTGTCATCTTCGCCGTTTCCGCTGTCATTTCGCTCAGTTTTTGAGGGTTCACATTCCATTTTATTCCGTGTCAAATCGGATTTCTCATCCTTTGGAAGAAGGCAGGATTTGTTAGATATCTACTGGAGTACAAAGATTTTAAACAGTGTTTGCAGAAAGGCACCTTGCAGACTATGGGATGTGCATCGCAAGTTTCTCCATCCATCTGGGCTTTCTGCTCCTCTGAGCTGGATGACGGAGGGGCTGTTCCTCCTGTCTCCTCCTCAGATTTCACCTCTCCCTTGGGACCCTGCTTCAAAGGCAGGTCCATCCTGAATGTGATGGCTGTGGAGGTGCAGTATTCCTCAAATCCGTACAAATACCTGCAAGATGAGACATTTTTCATCTACATGTCCAAGAAGATTCAAAACAAGACATACACTACCGGTCAAAAGCTTTCGAACACCCAATTTTTCCACCTTTTTGTTTTTCTTTGTTGAAAATTATGCAGTTTCATGTCCCATTGTGCTCTGAAATGAAAGCATAGAACAAATACACAACTGACGTAGTTGGGAGTCAACTGATAAACCAACTTTTGACTCAAAACATTTTGAGTTATTTATTAGATTTGAATTTTTTTTTTGAAAACTGTAAAAATTGGGGTGTTCTAAAACTTCCACCTTACAAGTGAAATCATGCAAAAATAAAAACTCGATAATAAAACTCAAATGGTTTGTATTAATAAAACAGAGACAGACGCAAAGAGCATGTTAGTGTTGGGGAGAAAAACAAAATAAACAAACAAACAAAAAAAACTATATAACACATAAGAACAGGGCAAAAGAAAAGAAAATCTGCATTTAGAATTTTACAGGCTACTGGGCACGTACTTGCGGTAAGCACATTTGACATTGTAGCCAGCAGCCGAGTTGAGCACAGGGATGCCCAGGTCCTGGTAGACTTGCTTCCAGACTGAACCACTTTCAATCTGCGTGGAATCATTCAGTCAGTCAACGTCCAATAAAACACGAGCGACCATGTTCTGTGAGAAAAGTGCAAAGCGGCACTCACATTGTCGAAGCCTCCTAGCTTGTGCACCAGCCGGTAGAGCTTGAACAGGTTCAGGTTCTTGTAGCCAAGAACAGGCCGCTTGTTGATAGGAGTCCCTGAAGAGGTGAAACATGGTGCAGGTTGATGTTTATAGGCCACAACCTAAAACAACTACTGGGTTTTGGAAAAAAAAAAAAAAGTCCTATCACCATCAGCTTAATCTACACCTGAACACTCACTCCTGTCTTCCATGAACTTGTAGAGCTGCTGCAGAAAGTTCTCCCTCTCCTCTGGGAACGGTTCCACCTCCTCCTGCACACAGGAAACCAGACAGGGGCTGAGAATCATTTTGTTTGAAACATGTGGGAACAAGTGTGGCTCTACATTTACCTCCTCCTCTTCACTGCTGGCATCTTCTTCTTGGTCCTCCTCCTCATCATCCTCCTCGCTGCTGGAGCTCTCCTCTTTCACCTCGGTCTTCCAGGTGCTGGGTATAACCAGCTTCTGCTGGAACTCCAAGGCTGCATCCAGCGCTGTCAGACACACACAGAACACATCATTACATGAAAACCACAACCAGCGAGGGTGGTGATTCCCTACTGCTGTGAGCTTGTACAAATATTTTTGTGAAAATATTTCCCCAATTCACTATCTTATTCCCTCTTTCAGTTCAGAGGTTTTCTATATCAGGACATAAAAAAACTTTATCCTTACCAGGTCTTAAAATGATTATATACATTATATATTAGAAACAGAGGAGGTTTTCTCCTGCCAGCCCTTCGTGTTCAGCCTTTTTCTCATCATTTTGTTATGAACTGTACCAGCCTGGGCTAGCATGCTCGGTGTTAGTGAAGAGCGGTTTTGCGTTTCTCTGAACATAGCACGGTCTCAAAGCAAATTTGCCAGGAAGTGTGGCAACTGTCTCGAACGTAGAATGAAGGACTCCACATTGTTTGGAAATGGCCTTATAATCCTCTCCAGACTGAAGGCAGCAATAATCGCTTCTCTGAGATCATTGCTGATGTCTTTCCTCCTTGGCATTGTGCTAACACACACACATAAAGCATCTGCTTTGATAGAGATGCTCACACCTGCTGCCAATCAATTCATCAAGTGCATCTGATTAGCAGCAGCTGGCTGCCACTTACTCTCTTAATTCTAATGAAAGTGATCAGGCCTTTCTCTGTTTTACGTCACACTTCTTCTGCCTTTTGCTTTTATTTCCTGTTATTTCCTAACTAATGACACAGCCTATTTACTCAAGCACTGTTGTTTAACTCACAGTTTAACAAATTTTAAGTTATACTTCTTTCTAATCTCTAAGATGATATATAAACTAATCTTCACTACAGCATCCAAATAAAAAACAAACAAACCCAGAAGAGTGTTAAAAGTCTTTGACAGTACTGACAGTGGAGTAGAACAGCAGAGCATTCAGCTACAAAGTTACAGGTGGGTTTAAGCAGCATCTAACCATCTTGGCAGATGCTTATTTAACGCTTTTGTAATAGTGAAAACATCACAGTTGCGAACCAACCACCTGTGAATGTCGAGGCTTTGACAACGCAAAGTTGTTTTTTTACTGTAATTACAAGAGAAAAAGAGCTCTGCAGCAGAAAAATGAGGCCGCTGCATGAAGAGCCCAGCGAGAACTTCACATAAAAATAGACTCGACAACTACAGGAGCTCTTCATTGCTGCTTTTTACAGAACAAAAAAATAAAAAAAATAAAACAAAACTTGTCTTTCCTCAGTCTGCCTTGCTGCAAACCCACTCAGTGACTGTTTTTGTTTTTTTGCCAAGTGTGTCAGCACACAGACGAGCCCACAGATGTCTGGGTACTGGGTACACGCTATGCACCAGTTCTGCAAGATCCACCTCTTACCACTCGACTTTAGACGTACCTGGTTTGAGGCCTGCATCGGCTTTTGGAGGACAGTCACTGTTCACTTCACGGATGTCCTTGCGGAGCACCATGTAACTGCAAAACACAGCAAAACATCACATGTCATGACTGCATTTGAAGGGTTCATTCTGACAGCATCTCTAGAACATCTGGGTGATCGTGTGTTGGCAATTTGGCAGAAAGCTGGATCAGAGCAAGCTGAAGGCAGTCAGAGGCTCGACTGGAGTGCAAGGAGACACCGTTTAGTGTCCTACCTATAATCAGCTCAGCCAATCCAACAGCTGCGTTTGTTATTGAGTGAAATGTTAAAGGAGTGAAGAGTTATATACAACTAAAAGCACCACACAAGACAGATGCGACTTATTAGAAAGTATTGTGATAATCACTTTAAACTTTTACTGAGTCTTAACAGCAGCTATTTAAATGTGATACAGTGTTATTTTCTGTTTTGTGTGGTTTTTCAACACTAAGCGGTATGCCATCGTGTCTGAAAATCATTTAAATGTAAAACAATACTAAACTGTATCGCAGTGACTGCATTACTTTTGAGCCAAGTCTGGAGGCTTTGCTCTCTTACCAAACCTTAAAATCTAAGTGCTCTCACAAGACGTCTGCATTATTGAACATCAAGTTTTAAGATTGACTTATGATGCCCCATTAAATCCTCTTCAGCGCAGATTACAGTCTGTAGAGAAATGGCGTTTTTCTCTATTTTATTTTTTGATGGATGAGTTGTGCTGCTTAACTCTTTAAGGCAAAGATATCCTTGATTGACACTTCATCACTGTCGATAGTCCAAATGTGTTTGGTAGGATTCATTTGTTTTCCTGTATAGACTCAGGGGTGTACTCATCTCTATTATACACTCCATGTAGAGGCACGTCTCATGAAAAAGATTTTCAGACAAGACATTTAACCCTGAACAATAATGTAAATCTCATAGTGTAGCTTTATAAAGAGGAGAGGAAAGAAAAATGGATCATAAGTCAGTAAAATGTATCCCCTGAGGACCATCAATGCTGTACAAAATGTCACGGATGACACTGAAGAGAGAGCTAGAGATATTTTAATCTGGACCAAAGTGGTTGGCTGACTCACTGACCACTGAAAACTGCCATCACAAGAGCCTGATTTATCACAAATTAAATACAGATTACATCCGTAGAGTACGGTGTTATCACTTAAACTGTGTTTAAGCCAATATTGAAGTTTCCAAGCTAAATAAGCATTTCAGAAACCAAGTACGTCACACCAACGCCACAGATTTAGTTGATGAAATGAAGACGTTTCAGCTTTAAATTTAAAAGGCCTGTCCAGGGTTATAGTTAGTTCTGTAACACGGTTTTGTTTTGTTGAGATAAAAAAAAAAAAAAAGGAACAGCGACAATGTTTACTGTGTGAAAACACAGAAAACGCTTCTTTTTAACTGTTGCTATGTAACCACATCTGACTAAACAAGATTACCCTCTTCCTAAAAACCCCTGCACTCATCGAATGTTTTGCAAAGCCATTGTCTTTAAAAGGTGAGCTTAAAGGTTATCAATACCAAAACAACATCAGAAGCGTGAACGCACTGACCCCGGTGTTGCACAAGAGGCTTTCAGATGCAGCCATTTTTGAAAGAATTATTTAGAGAAGGAACAGCAAGTTAGAAGAACTAAAAACAATAAAGCGCAGAATGACAAACAATGAAAAAAAGTAGCAGATTAAACACAAACAGGGCAAATGAAAATGATGCAACACCACAGCTTTAATAATCTCTACATGTGAATGACAATTCGGGGTAAATGACTGGCATCTTTGAGAAATACTGGAAATTAGATTCAGTTTGTGTTTTTAAAGCTCTAAATTCAATAATCACTCTACATTTTCCCATGCTTATGTATAAAACTGGGCAGGTAATTTGCCTGTAATTTAACGGCATATCTTATATCAGAGCTCTGATGAAGTTTTCAAACTCATATTTGTTCACAGCGTTAACAGACAGCATATCTTCAGCCAGTAAGAGCTGGTTCTCTCCGTTTTCCTCTAAAAGGCTTCTTTCATATGGTCTTACCGTCACCAGCGGCTCAGAAACTGAAACATCATTGCAACCGTCACATTATTTTACATTTGCTGTACAGTGGCCCGTGGCGTTTCTTTAAATGTTGGTAATGGCTCATGGCTTTGATTCTTGGTGCGGCAACTGGATTGTGACACATTTTTGCACAGTCCCCTTTTGTGCTGCATCTCCCTTATTAAAGCCAAGCCAACTTTATTTATAAAAGACCTTGAAAGCAGCAACCACTGACCAAAGGGCTTTGACTGCTGCATAATGCAATTTAATAATTGAATCATTGAATAATTAGAAGTGAACACCAATATAGCTTTTTTTAGAGGTATTTTTGGCTCTAGTGGCCTTTATTATCATTAACTGGACAGGAAGGACATGCAGCAAAGGGTCACAGGCTGGGAGTCGAACCTGTGACAGCTGCAGGAGGACTTGTAGTCTCAGTACGTGGGCCGCTTGCTCCAACCACTGCACCACCCAGTGGCCCCCTTTCACCAGTTTTGATTTAAATGAATTAAATCAAACTGCTACAAAAGAAAAAGCTACTGTCTTGAGATACTAGACAGAAATATCCAGAAAGCACATGGCTTCCAGTTCTCTGATTTATCATTCCTTATCGCTTTCATCCTTCACCTGACTATTAGCCTAAATACTAGTGATAAAACTTCCTCTGCTGCAAATATATTTTCAGCTGCAGATTAAGTGTCAGGCGGATGCATTTCACAGGATATCTTTGAAAGAATTCATCAAGGCTCTTCTGTCTTTCGTGTTATTCAAACATGCAGAGAAGTGATCTTTGGAACGGAGAACAAACACCAGTTTAATTTACATTAGGTCTGGGCCTGTGTTTCTACCCACACACGCAGACAACAGCGACAAACCTCTAACTGAGCGCAAACATGTGACACAACTCCTTTCGTCTTTGCAACAGACAAAACAATCTGGCTGTGTGGATACAAGCCGCAGGGAAGCCAGTAAGCACCAACCTGTATCCACAGAAAAACAAAGATTACTGTTAAAGTAATGGTTTACCCTGATTCATTCATTGGTCACTTTTCCATTAATGTTGTGCACGGCTCATACAAACAGACCTGGGAAAGTGACAGAGTCACGCTAAATTTAACAGCAAGTAACACTGAGGATTTTAGCGATATATCCATTTGATTTACTGCTCAGAGTCGAAGATTTCTCACAACCTGTCGTATCTTTATTTTAGTTAATGTGAGTGTGCAGAGGATGCGTTTAATACAACAGAGCTGAATGTAAAGAGTTGAAAATATAACTTTTACACGTGTTTAAACTAAGTTGGCGTAATAGGACGTTTTATAGGACAGGCTGTTTGTTTGTTGTTTTTTTTTTTTTTTTTTTACATTTTTCTTAAGGACACCCAGATTGTGCAACAGCAGAATAACAAAAAACTAAGTCTTTATAGTCAGTCACCTTCCTCTAAAAATTCATATGAACCTAATGAACAAAGTGTATTGAACTGTTTCTGACCAGAAGTGTGATTAACACACTGTTGCTGTGCATTACAGAATCTTGTCATGCTGAAAGCATTAAGCCTTTATGACTCTGTTTGACCTTGTAGGATCATTACTGGAACATGCTATGGAGAAGCACCAAGTTGTCCTTCATTAATGAAACCAACACATTCAATTATCATCTAATTAACACATTTCCTTTTTTTTTTTTAAGTGCAAGTTTGCTTCAGCAATCCATCAAAGAACACCTAAAGATCTATGATGAGTCTATTTTAAATTAGCACCACAAAATAACACAAAATTTGCACCGAATGCATCATGAGCAAATTAAAAACCTGTCATACAAACATCAGTATGCGATCACCACTTTTAAAAAGAATGCTTGGTTCTCCAGATGATTTACGAGTCCAGGCAAATTTGTTCTTGTTCGCAGATCATTACCAGCGCTTGAGGAAGTGTCAAGGCTCCGAGGGTGATATTCCAAAAAGTACGCTGATCTTAAATCACGGGGAACAACTAAAAATGTCTGCCTGGAGCAGCACAGTCGAACTGGAAGTTGCAAACAAGACACCCTGTTACTAATCAGGGGCCTGTAGTTTACTAACAACACAGATGCAGCTTCGTTCATGGCCACACAGAAGCATCGGCCTAATTCCTTAAGTTGGAAAATTTAAGATGATATTGTTTAATAATACGTAGGAAGGACGGAAAGAAAGAACATTTGAAGGTGCGAACCATCTCAATTCAGCATTGAGGGAACAAAGCTGCCAGCATATTATTAATGACTTACAATTTTCCATCCTTGAAAGAACGGACCAAGATGTTGTCCTTCCTCACAGTAACATCTTCATGGCAGTCTGGTGAGATGACCTTGTTGAAGAGAAAGAAAAGACAGAGTTTTGGTTGTGTGGGTACATGTGCATGTGCATGTTTTTGTATACCATGATGATACCAAAAGCTAAAAGGACACCAGCTGATGGGGGACCTCCCACACTGAAGTCCCCATGGGTCCTTCAGGTTAAGGTTTCAAGGTTGAGGTTACAATTAGGTTTAGGTATTCAGTTGTGAAGGTTCAGTATACTGTCAGGAGCTAGGGCAAAAACACTGTCTATATAGTATCCTCGTAGATGCACCAAAACAGACGTGGGAGGCGGGGTGTCATTCACAAAATGCAAACTGTTTCAGCAAAAAAAGACAGGCTGATTACAATATGCCTCATCCGTACGAGACAGAAAAAAAAAAAAAAACAAGCAGCAGAGGTCTAATAGTGAAAGCAGAGGCAGCCCTTCCATTATGGAGATCTGATTTCTACCAGGGTGGATGCTTGCACTTCAACAATGACTCGCATGTTTCTGAGCAGAGGTAAGCACCCAGCTCCCACATTCAGACCCATTTCTTCCGACTTTTGTTTAACTAGGCCACTCAAAAGCACATTCTTTCAGCTGTGCATCATCTGTTGCATGACATCTACCGGTCTACTACTCCACCCTTCTGCCGTACAGTAATAGTGTAAACAATGACAGGCTACCGTTTAATGTCCTTCTCTGGACTGTCACAAGGAGGCAGCATGGAGCTCCGTCAGGAGCAAGCCAAGAACAACAAATGCAGGAGGCGGGGCTAAGCTGAGTACAGTTAAAAAGGACAGCTTTCCTCCCCTCTGTCAGTCTCTTAGCTTTTCTTGTAATACTTAAACAAACAAGGCCTTTCAACATTTCACTGCGTTTTAACAGTGACTCGAGGGAGGTGAAGATTAGAAATGAATCAGGAAAGACTGAAGTCACTTAGCACTGCTGCACACATCAGGTCTTTTATTTTCTCCAAAATAAAAGTCTTCAAACTACAGAGATAAAAAACAAAATAAAAACAAACTGTTGTATTGAAAAAAACAAACAAAAAAACCAATTCAGTTGCAATAACATGCATGTTGCATTTTATGGTAGCTAAACTCTAAAGCAATCACATAATCCTGCTGAGTGCTGAAGTTACATAAGCAGGCGTTTTGATGAAATAGCACAACGCTGTGAGTGTGCCGTCAGACCAGCGGCGGCGGTGCAAAGGAGACCATGAACTCACCAGTGCAGGATACCACGTCGTCTTCTTCTTGTCACTGGTGGCAACCCCCTCCACAGAGACCACCTTGCCAAAAAGATCTTCATTCTGCTGCTGATCGCTCTCCTCTTCCTCACTGGAGGATGAAGATGACTCCTCCTCTTGACTTTTGGGAGGAAAAAACAGTTTTGTTCAACTATCTGGGAAATTCAGCTTAGTGTGTCCACTATGTTATGCAGCACTTTTATTTTTTTATTTTCCCCAAATCTTAAGAGCATTTTGGACACATGCTGACAACAGTTCACTGTTGGCTATAAATCCAACATTCCTCACTTGTAGCGTCTTTCTTGGGAGGACTGGCTGCCTCTCTTTGTCTTATGTCATTCATATTGTGAATGGATGGAGTAAAGTGATGGCATTTTCATATTTTCCCCATGAAATCATCATCATTTAATCATTTATTTATCTTATCTTACTAAAGACGAAAGAAAAAAAAGCAATTTTAACAATTAACAATTAACCCTTTAGAATAATGCATGAAAATGAATGACAGAGTACTAATATGCATAAGCGCATTCTAATATGCTCCTAAACTGGGGATTCTCTTTCAAAATATAATCTGATTATTGCAAAAGAAAATGTTGATACTGATTAAGAAAATTCCTCAAGTTGTCTTCCTCAATGCACACGAGTAACACTATTTATATATAAAAGAAAATAAAATCCCATTCTACATAACGGATCAGAAAAATCTGAAGTGTGCATAGCCCTTTTAGTAAAAGGCATGCAGATGATTTCTCCAAACCAATCATCTTTTCGTTTCGCTTTTTTTCTTTTTTCCAGCTCGAAAACATCAACGGCGTACAGCTACCAACCCACAGGCGGACAAACAATCCACGCAGTGTGTGGTCTTATCGTCGTGTAGCACAGTGAAACAGAAGGCTCTGCTGGCGAGCCCACTCGTTAGGATCAGTGCATTGATGAGCCGCCTCACTCTCTGCCTTCTGACAGCCTTCCTGATGCTCAGGCATCATCTTGTCCTGCAGCCAGCAGACAGACAGCCGTGCCTCTGAGTGATCATGCAAGCAGCACCAGCAGGCAAACACATCCTCTGTCCTCTTTTTATGCCTCACTAGGCCAAGCTTTGCACACAACTCTGCGTTCATATACACACGGGGTGCCTGGCACGACTCGAGCGCAGTAAATCAGTCAGATTGCTACTACAACAATAAAAACAACAACTAAGCCATGAATCAACGTCATAAACAAAGCACTTCAACTCCTCTATGAGGGCGAGACGACTATTCATTTACAAAACAGTATTCTTAACATGAAATGACTGCATATCCTGACAGCGATTTAAAGGAACAGTTGAGGCTTGTGAGAAATGATCTTAATTTGCATTCAATTGGGATGTCTGTACTTGTACCAGAAAGAGCGAGATTAGCTTAGAAATGGGGGCAAACACCGCTTTCAGCAATCTCGAAAAATTCCCTAATGAACACGATAAACTGAAAGTTGTTTTCCTATTTTGTAGAAAAACTGAAATGTAAACACGTATGAAGCCTTTTTAAAAGGAGTTTAATCAGCTTAACTATTTCTTGGCCAGGAGCAGTAACCTCTGTCAAAGTCCCACTTGCTGTATTTTCTCAAATACAGTCTGGGATGGAGTTAAAATCCAAAGCTCTTCTAATAGCCAGGGGTGGGGGCAACACAAACTAATAAAAGGGGGGAATGCATGACTTTCATTAAAATGTGGATGGAAAAGATGGAAAATGTACCACGATTTTCCAATAAGCTTAATGAAATCATTATTTCTTTGTCCATTTCTGATGGATTAAACATGAATCAAGAGTATATGCATATACATATAGCATTATTATACTTGAATGAATTTGAATTTACTGAGAAGGGACTTCAGTTTACTCAGGTGTATGCACTCACATTCTTATCTTAGTTTTATTTCTTTTGCACATACTTTTGAAACTTAGTTTCTTACTCAAAGCAACTTCTTTCAGTGTTTTCTCTTTGTAGGGGTTTCAATAGCAGATCATCTTGTTCTGCATAATGTTTTGGCAAAAGTTTCACGTCGTCAGGGGCGATGGGGGCAGCGTCGGGCTCAGAGACCGTCTGGCACGAGACGGGCTGAAGATCAAGCCGGCGAACTATGTCACAGTTTTTAATCTTCCCAGCGCCTGTTGCATGTTACTGCACAACAAAGACCATCCCAAATTTCACGGTACATTTGCAATAAAGAAGGTTGAATCTTGTGGAAGCGTTGAGAGTGTGTATTTTCTACTTGTCGAGCTAGTATTCTGTTAGCCCGTTTGATTCGATAGCCAACTTCCTAACACAGTGTGGTCTCTGAAATCCACACAAAAAGTTTTTTTTTGTTTGTTTTTCTTTTTCCCACTCTCTCTCTTCCATATGCAGGGCACATTATGAAGGAGGGGGGGGTCATGAAGTTTCACACATCTGTCAGAGATTATACAGGGGAATGAATAGATTTTCTGTTGACGCGCATATAAACACAGACCTTGCTGGAAACAGGTCAAAAGCGTTTATGTGCAGCATTCAAATTTACATTTTGAAGTATCAAAAGAAGATGTTTCGAGACAAACGTGGTAAATTATTTTAATGTCTGACATATAGAAATAAAGGCCTGGCATACTAAACTGGTAAACAAGTTCAGTTTGAGGAAATATGGTAAACAAAGAAATTGTTACCATCTGGCAGAAGCATGCTCATTGTTCCTTCTGTTTCTCATTTTCAAAATTGTCTATTTCTTTAACCAAAAAGTAGAAAACCTGCAGCTGTTTTGTTTTTTACGACCGCCTCAATCTATAGTGTATTGCCAAAGCATGTAATTTATGAGTTAAGACATTATTGCTACATGAGAGGACAACAGATCCAAGGTGATAATGTGCAGCTGAGACCATTCCAAGTCAATATTGCATCAATGTTTAGAGTAATATTGACTTTTCTGTGGGTGCAATTAAAAAAAAAGAGGAGTGGGAGACAGAAAAGATTGCGTAGCCGAGTGTCCTCTTCATAACAAACGAGAGATACAGTTATACGAAGAACCAAATAAACCCTCAGCAGCTCCTATTCCCTCATGAAAACAGTGCCGTCTCCCAGGAGGACGCATATCAGAGCATAAAACACCCACTGGATCATCTCATGCAAAAGGAGGGGAGAAGAAAAGAGATAACATTCAGCAGGACCATGCCGTGCTCACACTGCTTCTCCAGCACACATGCACACGAGCACACACACACAAACACACACGCGCTGAAGTCTGGCATGATTAAGGAGCTGGAGGAGGTGAGTAGGCTTCTCTTCCAGGCCGTAGGGGCCTTCTATGAAGGGACTCAAGAAGAGAGAATATTTTTCATTTGAAATTCTGTCAACATAGTGGCTATGCCTCTTACTGATGGCAGTAGATGGAGACAGAGAATCCCTCCCCTCCAGCATTACGGGTGTCCTGTATATGAAGTTTGAAATGTGTGTAGCAGGCTGAACGGAGATGGAGGGCAGTACTTACATTGGGTTTGATCGTCGGCCACGGTTGCCTTTCTTGCCGATGACGGGTGTGCCGAAATGCTCGGGGTTGGTGAGAGGGAGTCTGTCGAGCGTCTGTCGAGGACACAAACGCCAAAGAATTTCACCCAATTGGAAAAGAAATTAAGGTGGACTTTTTTTTCTTTTTCTTTTTTAATATCCACCAGTAAAATTGCAGGTCAGCACAATACTCACCTCGCTCTCTGCAAAGTGACGTGCTCCTTTCAGGCAGAGAGAGGAACGCCTCAGGGTCTTCTCATCGCCATCGTCAAACACTACAAAGATGCAGGACAACATCGTTAGGCTGCTGAATGTAGGGCACGGATCCAACAACAACAACGAAAAAAAATGTCTCAATTCCAAATCGTCTTTATGTTGAAAAACAAACCATGACTGTTTTTAAGGGCGAGCCAAGGATTAGTCATCCTTCAAACATACTTGATCATAACATTGAGGGGGACCAGTTCGGTCAACTTAAACAGTGAGTGTTTTTTTTTTTGTGTGTGTGTTTAAATCAGCAAATGAAAATGTGCAGAGCTGAGTGTTTTCAAGGCAAAGAAAAAAAATCCCTTTAGTGCTCTCGGGTGACAAAGAGCAGCTGAAACGTTTCAGATCTGAATATAAATACATAATCACAGTATATATTTCTTCTAACACTGCACTTGCATGGAGATTTTCCATTAAGTTACACTTTAAACCATAAATACCAGAAATACTTGCTGCTTTTTAATTTTCTTTAAACAAACTGAGCAATGTGTGACCATATTTTTTTAAAAACATGTGATATGCAGTAGATAACTACTAGATAAATACATTACTTAATCATAGATAGCTTAATAAATGGCTATGATATAAACAAAACAAAAAAAAACCCATGCCACACAATTTAGCTCGACATAACTTTGAGGTGCAGCTTTTGTAACGTAGGCAGGAAGTTGCGACTGTGGATAGACAGGACAAACACCATCTATGTGGCAGAGAGGAAGTATGAAAGTGTTGAACATCTTTTCAACAGTAAACATAACATGTACGTGCTAGGAGGAGGAGGTACCTGTAAATAAATATGTGAACTTACTGGAAATGGCTTATATGGTATTATTTTCATAAATTCCACGGGAGATAGAAATCCGAGCCTTTTGCTGTTGACTTACCAACTGTATATATGCTCGCATCAGTCAGCTTATTTATAGTGGCCTCCTGGTAAACGCCATCCTGATTCTTCACCTCCACAACAACACCCACCTGTGTGGCAGATACACCTGTTATTCAACTCCTCAACATGCTAATGAATATTATTTTCTAATGCTACAGCTAACAATGTGCTTTGACATAACAAGACAACCATGAAGCTATGACAAGAATCCAAATTGACTGCAATTAAATTACAAAGCTAATGCTTCTCTGGCTGATTCTCTTGAGCGTTTTCTACTTTCTTTGTGGATGAGTAGATGAAGCATAAGGTGTATTTTCAACCTTAGACAAAAGGCATTATATCTAATTTACTGGAAAAGAAAAGAAAAAAAAACAAAACACCCCACAATAAATAAATGATGACAATCCGCCAGCCACCTCCATCTTTCCTGTCTTACCTTTAGAGGTCCTTTGATGTTTTCATCGTGGACCTCAGCTGTGGACAGATCAGACTTAAAGGTCACCTGGGAAAGGCAGGATGGGGAGAATTAGAGATGAGAATAATAAACTCATCCCCATTCACAAATGCAGTTCCTTTCCACTGATGCTGCCAGATTTTCACACAATGACATCAAATATTTGAAAAGAACCCGTCAATATTTAATAGTCCAACCCAAACTGCAAAACTGTTCCACATCTAGTGAAGCCAGCTGTTGAGAATATTAGGGCTACACTAACTGCCCATCACCGCTCACTATCCCTTTGCCCTCCCCTCCAGCCCCCGCCTCTGCATCCTCCCCCTGAGCGAGCCACTGTGGGTAATAATCTGATCACGCTGAAGTAATCTTGCTTCTCCATGGCAATCTGGCATTGCTGTGCGACGGAGAAGACCACAAGGCAGGCACACATGCTTGGAGCCGTTTACTGTCACATATTTTCAAGAGAGAATTTGTGTAAAAACAAAAAAAAAACAAAATTCAAAAGCAGCCAGAAGCACAGGATGCGTTTTGTTTTGCAGTTCCCCTCCAATTGTATATAAAAAATACTTGTGCTTGCTTTCACCCATCAGTATCGTGACGCAAACTTAACTTTATGAGAGCACAACACAATTACAGTAGTATTTTTTGAACCATCTTTTAAATCACTCTGATTTGATTTTAGACCCATCTGTCACAAAAAAGCAGAACAAAATGTACATCCATATATAAGAGCATAAACAGAGAACCAATGCAACAAACAGCAGAGATATGTACTGAATGCTATTGAATCATCAGGCCATATTATAAGAGGAAAGTGAAAGGAATGAAAAGCTTACTGCAGTGGTATTTCATCATTTATTTAGATGATAACGTTTATCTAGGTGGAATAAAGGAATCTCTTTCTTCTCAGGGACAAACATGAGGAAAACATCTACACTAAAAGGACACCCTGACAACCTCCCGACACTGAGCTCATTTCATGTGGAGGCAACTGTACAGCAACGCCGGAGTAAAATAAGCATTCTTCTCTCTGATAAAACAGAGCTCCAGTCTCAAAGATTTACATCATGTGGAGAAATTTAATCAAGAACATTTTCCTTTACCCTAAACGAGCAATAAAAACAAAAGAAATTTTACAGGAAGTTTCACCACCATAACTCAAGAGTGCTAGTAAGCATCTTTCCAAGATGAAAATGCAAATCTTAGGTTTCTGCTTATAAACTAAAGCAACATGAAGTTGACTTCTATCGTGATTTATTCAAGCTAATTTGACAGCAGAGGTGTATTTTTCAGCTTTTGTCCATGGACACAAGAAGAACAGGACTCCTGGATAACAGCAGCCATCAGATGCATGTGTCAGTGCAGATAAAAACCTTCATTTATTCCAGTGGTTTCACTTATTTTCCTCTGTGATGCTCCTGTTGTTTCATCCATATCGCCATCACCATAAAACCTTCCACTGTTCTGACTTAATATATTGTTAACTTTGTTCTTACCACAACCAGTAAAGGTAATAGTTAAAAACTGGCCATTTAATGTTATTTAATGAGCACCGTCTTTATAAAAAATAAATAAACAAAAGTAATTAAAATGGGGTTGTCAAACTCCGTGCAGGTGCATAATTTTGCACATATTTTTCCTTTTCCTCCCCACAGATTTTGTATTAATTCAGCTTTAAAGCAGAACATGACACTAAGTTTGTTATAATGTTTGGAAAAAAACAAACAAACAGCCAAACATTTTCATCCTCTGGATCATTTGATAGAGAGGGTTAAAAGAAAGATTTAAAAAAAAGATTTTTTTTTTGTTGCCTTGTGGAAAATACATGTGTGTAGAGGCAATACCATACATGCAAACCTTTAGTTACATTCTGAAAAAATTACAAATGAGGAAATCCTAATACTTAAATGCAGTTTGGGTACTTTGGGTACTCAAATGAGTATTTGTTGTAACTTCTTTTGTAAGAGCTTTGACCTAAAAAAAACAAAACAAAAATAATCACACATGTTGCGAACTATTGAAACAATTTCTGCTTTTGAGGGAAACATCCCTTCATACATTTCTTTGTTTGCATACTGCAAATGAAATGTATAGTTAAAGGGCCGTAAGATGAACTATGATCATAAAGTACACAGACCACGTGTGCCGTTCTGCTGCGGGGTTAATCCTGACTGATCGTAGGTGCGCTGCTCCCTCACACTGGATGATAATAACATGTGAGTAATTAACTTCTCACTGGCCCTCGAGCACAGATTATCATTGTGAGGAGAAATGCCATACAGATCTTTTTCACTTTGTCTTCCAAAAACAAAAACCAAAAACACTCAAATGACACCGGCGACATACACTGCAACCACTGAAATTTGTTAAACAAGCAGACAGATTAATGAACCAGGGAGCTGAAGAGGAATCCATTACAGTGGAATATTCAGACTCCCAACAACAACTGAATAATAGCCATGTTTCAACATTTGGGTAACAGACTTAGATACATTATAGCCACCCAAAAACAATCCCAACACTCGGTCGATTAGCATGGTAATTCATTTATGAGCTGAGACTTTGCTATTAGTTTAATTTTCGGCCAATATGATTTTAAATTACCACCGCATGAGCTGCTTTTTCATGGTGTTTCCCTGCCCACGACGCAGAAACGGAACGTCACGTCATTTGTTGATTTCAGCTGGCGTGCCAGAGAGCCCAACATCACAGCTCTTTTGTCTCGACGGGAGGAACCACAGTGCATTGACACAGTTTAAAAAAAAAAGAAAGAAAAAAAGCCAGCATCCAATCTTTGTTCCTCCCACACACTCCAGCAGAACACGAGACAAGCGATCTGTCTCTATTGTATTATCTAGATGCTCCACCCCCACTGGGATATAAAACACTGTACTACGTGTATCATGCAATGCATTCATCAGCAGAACACAACAGGGGGAGAGCAGTTGTATAGTCGTAGACTCTGCTGGAAAGCCTGGAAGCTACGGATAAGGGAGTGATGGGTACCTGGTGGGCTGGACTGGACCCTGCTTCGATCACAGCTGGGCACCTGATTGGTATGTCAGCTATACGAGCAGTACAATCAAAAAAGCGGTACTAAATACCAACAGCGGGGAACATCAAAAAAAATGAAAAACAACAAAAATGGACATCGAACATCTGTCTTTAAAGGGTGTAAAGAAAAGCTTTGGAAGGTATCATTTATATGTGACAATGCCCATTCTGGCAGCTCAGGATGTACAATTAAGCGGCGCTATGTGATCATGACAGTAGACAGTCTGTATTCACTTCATACACACAGACAGTCAGTAAGACAGACAATTAATTATGGCTCATGAGCATTTTGAAACACGACTTACCTTGGCCTTGACAAGTCTCTTGGCAGTCTTAATCTTGGCCTCACAAAAAGCCCCTCTGTACTTGGCACTCACATCTGTCCCTACTGTCAAGTAGGGGGGCTCCTCCAGAGTCTGGGGAAATAACATAAAAACACTAAGTTCAGTCTTTTAATAAATATATAGCTTATTCACACGGGTCTGTTCTCACAGCCAAGACTGGAGGACATGTATAAGTAATACATGGTCTAGGTCAGCAATGCAAAACCCCTACCAGCTCAGTGTTTCATCCATGGAAAACACATACCATCTGCTGGTATTGGAAAACAAGCCTCTGAGGAGGCAAACAAAAAGGCCACTTCTCTGCAGCTTTGATGATTAAAATAAAGAAGCAATCCGAACACACAGCACCATCTTGTGTCATCGTCATTGGATGCCTATCAACAATTCCCCCTAATCCCCCCTCCCTTCAAGGACAGATTTGGAGAGGGTGGGGTACACAGAGAGAAACAAGACAGACTTTCTGTGTGTAAAAAGGGGGCCAGGTGATGGATGTGGATCTGTGCAGTATGGAGATGGATTTACTGAGGATGTTTCACCAAGACTGGAGCAAAAGCCTAATCTAACAGTGGTATATTTAGACATCTTTCCAGAATAAGATCAAAAGTAGGCCACACAGCTACATCAGACAGCACGTTTCCACTCAGTCTTTACATACAGAAAAATATTAGCTCATCCTCTAATATGTAATAAGTATAATTCTGCTTTTTTAGGTAGCACACTGACATCTTTTATGAAGGACTGAAAGAATAAATGAAGCGTACCAATGCTCAGTGGAATGAAAACGCTCGTGATCGGTAAGAACAAGTAATACAAATAGTTATCCAGAAGAAATTCCCAACAGAAACGTTACTCCACTCAGGTTATGCTAGATCAATCTTCAGTTACAAGCTGATCAATTGTAAGACTCAATTAGCTGCTGTGTACAGCATTGTTTTCCTTTGATTTTTGTAAACTTTAAGAGATGCAAAGCAAATAAATTCTTCAGGGGACTGTTCATAGCAGTTGCTGATTGCTCCTGACATAAAAGCAAATGGTGCACAAGTGGCCCCTCCAAGCTACAAATTACACTAACGGTTAAAATTACTCAAGCAGCGACGAGAAACTAATCACTTGTAGTTCATTCATGGCTTCTGCATGCACCAGTATACGATGCTCGTCTGGAAATAATTCCATCATTAGCACCTGTTTTAGAAAGCCGCCCTATGACTGACAGCACGCAGCCCACGAATTTGTGACTGCGTGGATGGGGCACAGCGACCAGCAGCGTGCCTGGATCAACTGCTCATTCAAGGGAGGAAAGTTGCTACTATTCAAATATCTGTTATAAAGATTTGTTTTTAAAAAGTATGAGTAGAGATGAAGGTGCTTTCTGAACTGTTTGCACATGTGGCCAGGTGACCTAGACCTCTCTGGCACAAACCAAAACTACTTTTAGGACATAAAATTCAGCACAGGATCTTCACCAGATACACTGTGTCTCCTCAAGCAAGTCGGGGAACCCCACATTCTCCCCAAAACGTTCATGAGGGTGCTATAACATTGTGGAACAGTGAAGACTCACAGATGTGCTGCTATCACAGAGCAGTAGCAAATAAATAGCTGCGTATGCAACTGGTTGAGTGTGCGCAGAGAGAACACAGGTGCTGCAAAGAAACCACAAGAAAACACCTGCTTTGTGTCAATTTCAATAATTCACAGATGTACAATGCCTCTTAAGCACCAACTCTGTCTAAACACTGCTTTCAGTGTGTGCATTTTGCTGAAGACATTAGAAAAAAACCCAACAGGGAACAATTAAGGTCCATATGTATGAGATTCCATATGTTCAAATGTGAAGCATGCCTCGAGTTTAACGTCAGCCTTGCTGGCATTAGTGAACGCATCATCTGTTTGGTTTTTTGTCTAATAAATGCAGCATTACATAGTACAAGCAAGCACGTTATCAGCGTGCAAGTTATTCCCTGAAATTACAGAAAATACCCAAAGAAATCTGCAACGTCTGTAATGAAAACTCTTTGGAGGAACAGCAGAGTAACAGACAAAGTTTCTGGGACAGCAAACTTTATCCAGCGCTGAGGAGCATCCATCACCCCAGTGAAATCTGTGGCACCCAATTTGAAGAAGCTAACAAAATGTTAAGAGGTTAAAAGTGAAGCTGCTAGAGCACACAGCCTGCAAACTCCCCATTACTCCAATGTCATCACATTTTCAAAAGCAAAGCCTTTACAAGGAAAAAGAAATCAAGGATTTTCTGACGCTGGATGATGAGTCAAGTTTTCAGAAAACACCGCCCAACCCCATTAACAGTAGGAGAAAAGTCCGAAGTTTCGTGACCACAACTTTTTAATCTTCCTTCATGCCACAAACTGCCAACCCCAACACAGAAATTAGTTTTAGAAAGGCATCTCGGGTCTAAATGATGTCCATTTTAAGTCCAACTTTATTACCTAATACACCCATTTCAAATTGTAGACATGCAAATAAAGCACTTCATTTCAAACAGATTTGTGTATGAAGTGTTTGCCTATTTCTCTGAGGCATTTATATATTTAAATATGCTAAACAGAGAAAAAAATTAAGGGTGTGGTGCATTAAGCCATATGTATTGTGTGTTCTGTTGGATTTTGAACAAATACCAAAACCAGAACTTCTTTTTCTTTTTTCAACTTCCAGGGAAGACCACTGGGGTTTTAACAGTTCATAAAGTTGAAAATTTGATCTGCCATTTCAGACCTTAAGAGAAAAGCCGAGTCTGTAATTATAGGCGACAGCAAGAATTAATCTAAACACTCAAAGTAACTTGCAAATGGTTACCTGGAGCAAAGGCCGTGAGACTGTCACAGTCAAACCAGGACAGGCAACCTCATCGCGAGTGTCTCTGGGATTCTGACAGAAGGGTTTCAGAGGCAGCGTCCAGTGCACTTCAACTTCCCCACCTCCCAGATAAACATCTCATTATCCGTTGGTGAAGCCTGGCCTCGGCGCCAGCTGCCAGAGCCAACACCAGCCTCACATGACGCAGCAGCCATTTCCACTGGCTGCTAAACAAAGCAGGAATGCCACCGTGTGCAGAGCCCTGTTCACACTCCTTTTACACTAATACTTGTTTCTTTAAGCAGGATCATTTCTTGTCTTCATAACAAGAGCCATACTCGAGAGTCAATGAGGGCAGTTTTTTGTTTTTTTTGACAGCTGTGGTAATAACACACTACTGAGGTCCGACTTCCATTTGTCATGCTCACATGCCAACGCAAACAGAGGACAGTTTGTTGTTTCCAGTGATAATTCCCCGCCTGCCCGCATTCAGCTAAAACTATGAAAGAAAAATTCCATTCCTTGGATAGATTGCCATTTAGCCGCCAGCTGTCAGGAAAGAAACACTGACTACTTTTATAGTTTCATTGCTTCTGCCAGAGCTGACAAACAATGTTTCCCCCCGTATAAAGAAAAAAAGAAAAAAGGAAGAAAAAAAAAAAATCAGGATGACTAAGCTCTGGGGGGGTGGAATTCCTTCACCTTTGGGACATGTAACATCCCCCTCACTAACTTAAAATAATGTCATGCACTTAATAAGAGCTGCTCTCTCCTAAGATTCTGTCAGGAAAAGAAGAGCGGAGCACTATCTATTATAAGCCTCAGGTGCCATCTCAGCTACTGCAGGTAAGAAAAAAAAAGAAAAAAAAAAAGTGATGCAACAGAAAAGCCGAGACTGGCTTTCTGGGTGTTCATCTAGATGTGGAAAATACACCAGGCACATGTGTTGTGAATAAAAATACAAACGTGACTTGGCATGGGGACAAAACACACCTGTAGCGACATGGAAACCTGAACTTCTTAAAAAATATATATTAATTATGTATAAATACACTTTGTTCTGGCAGTATTGGAGCCTCACTAATCACTGGTGATCCGAGCCTTACTGGTGCTGACCTTACACTTAATGATTTTAAAATCCATTTCAAGATCACAGACTTCCACAGTTCATGCAGAAATCATGAAGCCTTGCTTGAGTCATCTCAGTCCTTAGGTGTAACGTGGCAGTACAAAGCAGTTCTTCCAGTTTTTTTTTTCTCTTGATGTTACAACAAAATCACAAGTCTCATTACCTACTAAGTATTAATAAGTCTTGCTTGTCTCATTCTAATTGTATGATTCCATCCCATAATTAGTATCAATAAGAAACAGGAGCTTTGTTTGTTGCTTGCAGTCTTGTTAACCATCACCCAACAAGATTTGAATTTATTTTTTGCAAATTTTGTGAAGTAAAAGTCTACCTTATAATCATTTAAACATCTTTCTAAAGTTCTTGCAAAGTTCTTTATGACTGACATCAGCAGAAATACACATTGCAATTTTCTTACATATTCGGGCAATTATTATTTTTTGTAATGTTACAGTCTACCGGTTCTGAATTCTTTCAAAGCTGAAAGCATTCACTTTTATTTTAAATGAAAATTCAACTGTGTCCATAATGAAACACAATCCATTAATAACGTCTACTTTTTTTGTCCAGCACTGCAGCAGGTTACGGGGCCGTCTCTCTTTTTCTCTGGAAACCTGAGAATGATGTGCTCCAGGCTACCTGACCAAGCTATTTGAACAAATAAAGTCCGACTCAAAAATAACAATAATAGCAAAATGCCCTTTCTGTACCCTAGTATATTCCTTAACCCTTCTTATACGCAATATCTTGGAGTATGTGGGAACTGCAGCACTTGCACTGCACTTTCACTTTCACAGCACCATGGTGACGCTGCTGCCTCTGGTGTTTCCTGACATAACCCGTCTAATGAGGACCTGCTGTCTCAGTGTAAGCCGTCTTCATGCGTTCGTTAAGCCAATAGTGTTGCCAGTATTTTTTTTTTTTTAAGCTCTACAATTGACTATTTGCAGAACACAACTGGCCAGTTGTGTGCACAACACACACACACTTACAATTACAGGCTCAGCGTGTGGGGATGAGGTCGACACATACAGCTACTTTTTTTCCATCATCATATTGTTTTGAAGCAGAGAGGAGTGGTGGTATATGTGCAGATAGCAAACTGAAACTTCATAATAATAACTTTTAAACCGTGATGTCATTATTGGCCTCATAAAGTAGATGGCTGGGTTTTTTGGGGGTGTTTAAATAGCAGTGGGCACAACAGAAATTAGTGAGCAGTGTGTTGTCAGTGATGGTACAAAACCTGCTTTGTCTTTTGGGATCTTCTCATCTTCCCTGGATATTATTTTGAGCATCTTACATGTGGATCTCTGCTAAAACTCCAGCAGCTGGTCTCCTCACTTCCCAGATGTTTACAGACAGTTGCTCAAAGAAGATGACGATGCTCCACAATGGTAAACCAAAGTAAACATTTTCAATGAAATTATCAAAATGTCTCAATTTCAACATCTGATATGTTCTTTATATTCCATTAGGAATAAAATAAGGGTTTATGAGATTTGTAAATCAGTGCATTCTGTTTTTATTCTACATTTTACACAGCATCCCCAACAAACATAGTGGAGTGGCAGCAGAATGGTTTTCCGCTTATTATAGACTCTGGGTCATGACAAATAATTAATTAGTCACTCTCTGGTTGACAATAAGCTGCTGTTTAAAGTGGATTTCTCAAACAGCCCAATGACTACAGCATTTTCCTTCAACAGCTCAGAAAACAAGATGCTTCCAACCAGAAGGTTAAAGCGGCAATACCAGTGGCAGAGCTGTCAGCTTCATGTGTAATATAAATTTATCTGAAGCGGTACACACACACAAAAAAACCCTCACCCCCCGTACAGTTGTCATGGATATGACATCTATCCATAGAGACCAAAACTGATTTTTGTACCAGGCTATAAATACATTTAATTCTGCTACATAAACATGCAAGTCAATGGGGCTTTGCTCTGTTTTGGATCCAGCACCTAGTGGTCAGTGGAAGAACTGCAACAAAACTTATTTCCTCGTTGGGCTTGAGTCAGGAAGAGGGATGGTTGCGGCTTAGTGGCGACACACCAGTGTCACATGACCACTGTGCCATAATCCAAAATGATTTATTGTTATTAGATGTTCTCAGACAGCAACATTTTTTATCTATCATTGACAAGCACACACACTAAATCAACACATGATGGGTTTGGAAGTTCCAGCCACACCAGCACCATTTCAAAAGTCAAACATCTGGATGCACTCTACAGCCTGGATGACTTGCTCCCCATCAAAAACTTAAGTGTCAAATACTGTAAGTAACACCTTAGCAGTCTTTAAACCTCCACCTGCATGCCAAGTCTCATTTTAGGTTCAAATCTGTGGTTCATTTCCATGTTACCATCGCCCCCATTCCCATGCTAAGCTTTAATATTTACAGACAACTCTAACTGAAGCTTCCAAGCTTCTAAAATGGTATTAGGGACAGCCCTAGACTGAGAAAATGCTGCTTCTGGGATTCTCTCCAAGGACGCATGTAAATACCAATTGCTAACGCATTAAAACACACTTATAACAGTCTCCCCAAATAACCCTGCGTCTTATTCACACAACAGTAAATCCAATGTGACTGATTCATTCAGGATTAGCTCTCCAGTTTGAGGTCAGATTGCTTCTGACAGATTTGCAATTCAAAATTCATTTTTGCTGAATTAAATTGTTGTAATTTAATCATTTTTGAGGAGATGTAATGTATTCTGGCTCAGTTTAGTTCATGCTGTTATTTTGAAAGTCAGTAGTGTGATTGATCACATCAATGCTTCAAGAAAATCTGGTTCAAGTCCATCAACAGCGTCCTAGGCCACAAACTTTGTGCACCTTGTTCTTTATTCCAAAAATGTTGCAATGAAGCTCAAATTTCCAGTTGCAAAAATAGATATACAATATTTGTTTGTATTTATGCTAATGGTAACCAAATATAATACTCCTATTGGACACATTTTTGAGGCACGAAAGCAGAAAATAACAGCCAGAAGTGTTTAATCAAAAGCACCTAACTGAAAAACCAAAGCACTTTTGAACCACTGGGAGTATTTCAACCTCAAGTCATGACAACATCAGCATTCACGTCGTACTGTGCAGGTTAGAGAGGACACACAGATAACCCACTCCAGTGATGGAGCATCCTTTACTCAAATGGTTCTTCTCAAAACTGTTGTACAGACTTTTGTCAGTATTTCTTTTTTTAGGCTGCAGTGATGCATCCTTTCACTCATGAATCATCTGAGTGTTTTCACTGCTGCCACAAAGACCTTGAAACATGGTAGGGAATAAGACTAGAACATGGGTACTTTTTTTTTTTCTTACTAGTACCTGCAAGCTCATGATCGTATTTAGTTTTTCAGATAATGTGTACTTTGGACATATATTGGTTTAAGTTAAACTTGGTTGAAAGGGTGGAAAAAATGATTTTCCCCTTTAAGAATTAAAATTAATTAAAGCAGTGCATGCTTACACAACTGCACCTTTCATATATAATACCAATAACTGTGCATTAATAGGATACTATGAACAACAGTTTTTCTTTTTAACCCATTATATTGTTCTACAATGAATGGGATTGTTCAAAAGGAATATGCAAGAGGCACACATGAAAGAATTAAGCGCCCTCCCAGCATAGCTCACACATACAATAATCCTGTTGTGAATCACCTCTTTGTCCAAACCAGAGTGGCCACAATTACACTGACTGGTGCTTCAGCAGGAGTTGCCTTGGCAATGCTATGGCAGCTTTAAACAAGAGTTTAAAAAAAAAAAAATCAGCAACAAGTTAAAAAACCTTTTGTCTCTGTGTGTATTCTTTAAGCTGTAAATCAGTTATATTCACTCATCTTTGTGGATGTTACAACACCTTCTTGAAAATAGTTAACTACATGAAGGATCATAACAGCGTTTCC
>JBAMYA010000007.1:15377974-15389900 GCA_037176975.1 Arrhamphus sclerolepis
TTTTTTATATACAAGTGAATCACTTCCCACATCGAAACATCCATTTTAACAAAGTATTTTGTTACCAGGCAGGGACACATTAGGGAGACTAATGTACCTGACCTGCTGAGGCCCTCTTCCCAACTGCATAAATATGTAGCATATTACCACAGCACCACATGCTGTTAACTGTCACTATAGCAGCTGAAGCTCATCTAAAAGCAGGAATAACTCAGCTGAATAGGTTTCCACTCTCACAGCAAAGCAATTTTCTAACAAACGCCATTGATCAAAAGCCGTCTGCGTGATCAATGTTCTGATGCAACAGAGTGAATCATTTAAGTTAAGGATTGTTGTATAAAGTTATTTAAAATAAGCCAATGGGCGACAATTTATAGCTGATCATACAGGGCAGAGACTGAAAGTATCCAAATCAGCAAGATCTTTGCTTGATGAAGACAAAAGTATGTTAACTGTTCTACAGAATGCAAAAATAAAAACTGTCAAATACAGACATTTCTAATGATCATCCAGTGTTAAAGCAGCATGTGCAGCTGATGAAAAAAAAAAAAGGCTATGAGGCCATAAGGCTATGTAATGAACATAATGAAAAGTTGTCCTACAGTTCAGCCATTGAGCAGATGCTCCTACACACAGCAGTAAAATAAGTGAGTCCTCCTGCAGCATCAATGCAGCCAGACAGCCCAGAGCACTATGGAAACAAGAAACTCCAGCACATTAAAATGAAATGTCAAAGTGGAAACATCGCTGCATTCAGCAGTTTTGTGGATAAGCATGTGTAAGCACAACAACAGTGTAATACAGATCTTCTGCAACCCAGCTGGAGGCGGTTTTATTCAGGTAGATGTGCAGGAAATTAAGCAGCGAAGATGGCTTCAGTGTGAATAAAGTGGCGTATGTTAAGTGTTTTCTCATATCATCCATGCCTTGATTGTGAAACATCTGATCTCTAGTCAGGACAACAATGCATATTGAAGGTATAAACTGTTACATAAGTGTAAGCCATCCTGTTTGTCAGGTCAGTATTCGAAGGACAGTATAGTCAGCAGAGAGTTTTTAAACAGGCAAAAGAAAGTTTTGTATCAGATCAAAGGACTTCCTAACCTCACATGGAAAGTGAGTGGACTATTTTCACATCCCGTGATGCTTTTGGATGCGCTCCAGTCGGACAATTTGGCACACTGTTGACATGTTTATTAGTGGGTGATGATACAGTTTGACTAACCACAATAAGCATAACACCATTAAGAGCAAAGTGACAGACTACAAATTATCACACCAGCATTTCTGTGCTCGCCAACACAAAGCTTGTCGACATCCTCACACCCACACCGCTTGCTACATTCTTCTCCGCGATGCAGTTATGGTATGTATTAATGTGTGCTAAACAAGCAGGTAACTAAAAATACTGACACTTGTCAGGACTCGTGTCTGCTGCAGTGACACAGCCGTGCAGGTTATGATGACTTTTGGTTCACATGGCAACAAATGACAAATTGAGATACAAAAAGCCTGGAGGCACAACAACAGCACTCAAAGTACAAAAATAATTTTGCAGGATATTTCCTAAACAAAGCCAGCTGGGACTTTTTCAAACCAAATAAAAGGTGGGGAGACGAGTCTGCTTTTGAATATTTCAACATTTCCACCACTCATTTACTCACATGCAAGCATGTGCAAACTATCTGTGATGTGGAACTATTGATAACTAAGAAAATAAATAAATAAACCAACATAATTTAAATTTTTAGGACTATAGTAAATTGGAGAAGCCTTAATTTGCCCCCTTGACTTTCTTGACCTATATCACTTATCAAGGCTTTTAGACCATCAGCATGTCTGCTGGACCTCCATCTAACTACTCTTTATCAACACCTATGTACTCAAATGGATCAATAACTTTATTAGCTTGCTATGTACATACCATGAGGCTAGCTGTAATCAAATCATTGGTTATAAAGTAGGTATAAGGTAGGGCATTCGGTTTTAAAGATGGCACAAGGTGGTGGTAACAATCTCAGGTGTTTGTCAACTGCTAAATTGAAAAAACAGAGACAGAAGCTTCAGCGCTGTCGGGCTCCAGTGAGTTCAGATGTTAATGAAGCATAAATACCATCAGCACAACACCGGGGTCAAACGTTTCTGTCTGGACCTCCTTCTGGAAATACTTTTTTTTTAATGAAATTACGATGCAGTGGGGCACCAGATAGCTCACTTGGACAAAGCCACACACATGGAGGCTGTACACCTCGTGTAGCTCTGGCCCAGCTTTACTTTTTACTTTAACTGCTGTTAATTAAACCACAAAAATCTTAAACAAAAAACAAACAAACAAAAAAAAAAGAAATCTAGCACATATAGCTAGCATATAAGTCAACCATGTACTGTAATTTGCAAACGTAGCGCCCCAGATGTCCAGATGTCAGCAGTGCTGGAGAAGTTGCAAACACTGCATCTTTGCTGGATGCCAGGGCACAAACACACCAGGTTCACTGGTGGAGAAGTAAATCTGTGCTGGGAAAAGTATGCGACCTCCTCTCAAGCAGCTCTGGGAGGAGGGAATAGCTGCAGGTCTTCCAGACTAAAGTGGAAAAGACTATTGCTGTCACTCAACCAGGTGGAGAAATTCTCTGATAAAACAACTTGGTTACGGCTTAGTTAGCATCAATGTATATTCTTCTCCTGATGTAAGTAATTATACTGACACCGTGACTGTAGAGCTGCATCAATAAACAACTTGCTGGCAGAATAAACAAATACTGTAAGAAAAACAGATGAAAACTAAACACTTGAGTGATTTTGCACATCTACTAGACGTGTTGATTTATTTTACTGCTAATGGCAAACTTTTTTTCTTCAAACTGTAAATATTTAAATTTTTTACTTTTTTTATTTTTTTTTATTTCCCAGACTTGTGTCTTTTTTTTTTTTTTTAAGTAGACACATGGTGCTTGGGTGTTTTAGGACTTATCTAAAACATTGTGATGATAAACTCTTATGTAGTCATCATCATAAGCTCAAAAAGTGGAGTAAGGAGATTTCAACTATAATGATGATGATGATAATAATAATAATAATAATATTATTATAATCGTAATAATAATAACTTAAGAGGTTGTGTGTGTTTATAAGAAGGACAAAGCTTTCCGGTATGTCATGATGTCACCAGCCCAGTCAATGGGGGAACAGCAATATAGCTGGTATAGTTTTGATATGCCTTGAAAAGAAAATGCCTTCAACAGCATACTAAAGTAAGAGGTGATCAGCTTCCACTTCATAAAAGCTGCTATTTTTGTTGCAAGAAGAAATGCAGATTGAAAATCAAAATCTGACCAATCAGAACAGACTTAAGAACATTCACCAATCTGAAAACTGTTCAACTTAATTAAAAGGCAGAGTGAGCGAATTCTGGATGACGTGACGTGTTGATGTTGGAAGTAAAACATGGAAAGCTGCCTTCTCCTCTTCCATCCCATTTTTCTGCTTTCCAAGAAAACTTTCCCCATCACGAACCCATGAATGTGACAAAGTGTTCTGGGTTAGAACTTCTAAAGAACTGTTTACCCCGCCTTTAATGAAGTAGCATCGAGCCTGGGATATACGTGAGTTTGACCAAGTATTCAGGTCTGCTCGCGTACTTACGCAGGTAGCGGATGTGTTACCAAAGGTGTCCGCTTGGGGGCAGAATACAGCCCCAGAATCAAAAATACATTTTATAGGCTAACATATATTTGGAGATATGTTAGACCATAAAAAAAATACATGTTGCCAGGATAGGAGTTTGTTTGTCTTGATTTACTGCTGTGTGAAATTGACAAGAAACACCAACAGTATTTTCTGTATATCCTCACTGACATTTGATGACATTCTGACTTAGGTTAACAGGTTGTTAGATTTAGGTTATAGTTCAACAAAACCACCACGGCTCACAGTGAGCTATAACCATAGACTGTATATAAAGGCCATAACTATGCGGCAAGTATATCCCAGACCTTACAATAAGCTATGTTGCGTATTTTACATCATCATTTCTTCATGATATTTTTGCTCATCATAATAAAGTATGATGGGTGTAAAGCTTGTGTAAATGTACCACTGACCAGACAAACATGGCTGGAAATAGCTATCTGATGTTGACTTTAAGTTTTATTCTTACTCTCTTAAGCTCACTGGATTGCTCTTGTCACCTTGTGCGTGCTGTAACTCCACTCAGTTACGCACCACACCTTTAAGACTACATCACAGCCCACCCAGGTCTGTGTCAGCACATAATTCAATAATAAAGCATAACACAAGAGTTTCTAATATGCATCTGCATACACCTCAAAACAATGAAAATTCAATATTGTGCATTCTGAACACATATATTGCTCTGAGCTAGGTTCAAGACACTTGCCACACTGCAACCGAACAAGACTAACATTTCCATCTAATGAAACATGACACCTTATTAAGGATAAAAAAAAGATTACACTGCGTATGGAGAATTGTTTCTTTTTCTGACTCAAACAAAAGCTTTATTGAACACGAATGGATGTTTTATGAAAGCTGAAATCAAGCTGCAGAGGTAGAGCTCAGCCAAGAGTTTCTCATGGATTTTCGAGAAACATTAGTGAACATACCTTCATCTCTCTACGAGTCCTCCAGGTGACCAGTGTAACGAACCCGAGGCTGAAAACACAGGATGAGGAAGCTGTTAGGCATGACAGAGGGTGCCAACTTCAGTCTGCCACAACAAGACATGATTATGTTATGATGACATCACTTCTTCTGTTTCACTGCTGGATGCCATGAAAAACCCGGGCGGCACATACACAAATAAAACACCGCTTACTTCACTGAAAATTCCCTTCTCCGTGCCTTTTACATCCATTTGTTTCGAGATGGTTGAACAGAAGCAGAAAAAGGGCGTGTTATACTTGAGCTTTCGAGTCACATTCACAAAATGTTGCAAAGTAAACCGTGTCAGGCTGTTCACTCTCATTCGCAGAGTCCTTAAAGGCGTTTATGTAATGCTGCCAGTCAGTCAACCAGCCAGACGAAAGGCGAGAAACACAAAGTAACTAGTTCGCTGTTTCATGGAGGAGACGACTTCCTCTGTCTGTGATAGCAGATGCTCGGATAATGGAGCAGTTGAAGACGAGGCGACAGACGCCGCAACAGCCGCTTGGTTGTCCGGCTCCGGCAGCGTGGTGTATATCTGCACCGACTAAACCACCAGCACAGCAGAGGATGACGCCATTTCTGTAGCTGACAGTCGGCTAGAGAGGACAACACCGCCGGCACAGAAACACCGAAAAATGCAGGGTCCGTAAACGTAATTCGCCTGTCCGTGCCGTGGCCATTTCTCTGTCGGAGACGGACCTTCTTTTTTTTTTTTGTGGAGCAGGAAAGCTGCCCTGAGACTGTGCTCGTTTTCGCTTCTCCGTCTTGTGTCAGTGCGCCGCCGACTGCGGAGAGTACTCTCCACAGCGAAATAGAGCGATGTTAACTCTGACAACACAGCCAACAAAAACCTCCACGCAAATATTCTGCAATACCTACGTCAAGTTGAACAAAGTCAGACTCGGTAACTTTACTCCAAATAATAACAGCGGGGTAGGGAAGGAAAAAAAAGGGGAAAAGCTCTCTATTGGCTGGTCTGACATTTCGCTGACTGTTCACTGAGTAGAGATGAGTGAGGTTGCCTCTGACAAAGAAGCAAGTCGACTAAACGGTCCGCAACAAGGTCAATCTGTCGCTGCAACGTGGGTTTAATTTCTACAACATGTTATTGTTGGAAGAAGAGCCAAGGTCGCAGCCCGCATTTTGTCGCTCTCGGTCGCGTTGAGTGATCGCAGAGGATACAATGTCATCCGCCCCAGAGTGACTTGACCACCACCGACAGGCATACACACAAACACAGCCCCGAGTCTCCGCCGCCTCGGTACCGAGGCTACTACAGCGGAAAGTCCATTTAAACCCACGTCCTTAATAATTCCTCCCCAGTCAGTTTGTCAGCAAACGATGCTGCTACAGTTACAGAAATGTGCAAAAACAGTAGGTCGCGGACACACAACGTTAAGATCGGACTGAGTTGAAGAAGGGGGTGGGGGTGGGGGGGGTGGATAATCCTCACCAGGACTGGTTTTATAACCACAACGGGGTCGGACGCGTGAGTTCCTCGATGCAAGGTAGCCCATCAAGTCGATCGTCAGAAGCTAACGATCCCGATTGCACAAAAGAAACGCCTGACAATGCAATTTACCTGTTAAACCAACACCGTTTGTTTCGCGAGAGGAGGGGGGGCTCGACGGATCACATCCTGCAGCGACGTCAGGCACACACAAGTCGTCGATTGTTTCGAGTAATATTACTTTTTTCCACGTCCGTTAAGGGAACACCGTGACAAGCGCTGCACGACGACAACCTCCCTGAGGATTCCTCCGCTCAACAACACCACACTCCGGTCCAGAAACTATTCAGCCTCCGTCCGAGCATTACCTTTCACTGCGCTCATCAGCTTAATTTGACTGGCTAAAGCAGAACTTTGTTATCAAGTTTTCCAGTATCCTCAGCCATCGGGGTCGTTTTTGTTTAAATACCACTTAATCCATTCATTCCACCAAAGCCTCATAAACACATCATTAGTTAACAAGTTAGCTAACGTCACGGCTGGCTTGGCAGGCAAACATGCTAGTAAAAAAAAAAAAAATCAAAATAGCGATTGTCGTGCTGAACAAAAGCAGACTTACCTACGCTGTCAAGTTGAGAAACTCTCCTGCTTTTCGATAAAAGTGTATTAGAAATCCATAGGAGCATTTACGTGAAAAAAGATGACGGCTTTTTAACGTCGTCCGTTTGCCCCTGGTTGATGTTGGATGCGGATTGGTAAAAGTGGTTTTCGCATAGAGCTGCTGTTTGCCTTGTTGAGTGGCTCCTCCAGCCTAGCTCTTTCTGTGATCCTCCCCCCGCCTCCCAGCAATGATTGACGTGCACTTGTGGTCCCACCTCTCTCGAAACAACGTTCGCCCATTGGAGGATACCCTAAGGGGACATGTCTAAGCGTCACGCGATTGGCTTATCCAGGAAAAAAAAAAATCTACAGTAAAGTGTATCAAGTAATCCTGCTAGGTGGTTGTCACAATGCCAGAGAGAGGTGGGGGTGAAATGCTGGAAAAAACTACAACCCCCAGTTTTTGAGTACATGGTGTACGTTCGTTTTGTATTGCAAGGCAGCGCGACAGGTGTAGGCGTGTTTGTTCCAAGTTCTTCAAGGCTCAACAGCTCACACCGCGCAGTGTTGAATCATAATTGCAACAAATACGATAATATCCAACTACATTTCCCTGCCTACGGCGCATGCGCCGTAAATTCACCAGCGCTTATATAAGTAGCTCATCTGTCTGTTAACTGCTTGTACAGCACGTAAAGGAAACGGTGTTAGTAGAGTATAGCATGAAGCAAAGAGGCAAACCTAAAATGATTTAAAAGTGTCGAAAGCCTCTGTTATATCTCGTACCTCGAGTAGACTGAAATATTTAACTCTGGGAAAGAAATAAATGTTCAATAGTGATATATACGTGCGTTTGCGTTGGCCCGCTAACTAACTAGCTGACCGGCTAACCGGAATTGAAGACCGGCTTGTCAGCGGACACACGGCAGCCAAGGTGGGTGGGGTTAGGAGCACATCACTTTTATTCATTATATTGTCTGGAGGGGATGCAGTATATCGAAATAAGTTTGTACAAAGACATACATTTCACTCTAAATAGTTCTTTACAATGGCTTGTTGGTTGGACGTCAATTTCAGTAAGTAATGTACATTTTAATCACATGAAAACTATAGAGTTCCATTATTCAGACTAGTTTGGTCTAATTAGGTTGTGGTGGGTTAAAAGTAATGTAATCGGTAGCATTGCACTAAACTGACTTAGACTTTGACCGAGAGTGATATTAACTAATGTAATTTTGGAATGATTTAGGGATTTTGGTACTGGGAAAAATACATTTACTGCTAAATCTGTTCTCAGAAGCTGCTATGTTTTACCACAGTAGTGGTCATGTGAGCTGTGTTACATCAGCTTTACGGGGATTTTATGGCTCTGTGTTTGCGTTTGTGTCTGATTTGGGGGTTTTCGTGTGAAGTATCAGTGTATTATTGGAGATCATGTGACATTGAAATTTGAAACTCCCATAGCTATAGTTTTTCACCTTGTGAAAGTGTCATATTCTTTAGAAATTCCTGATGTTTGGTATGCAAATAGATCTGGTGACCACAAACTAAAGAAACAGTTCTGCTACAACTTCTGCTGTGAATATTTGAGGGCAGGGGGAACAAACAACCCCCTTTCATATCATATTTAAACTAGTTAAACTAAAGTCATGGCCAAATTTCCACATCCACTAAGTCGTCTTTGACATGTCATTAGACTTGCACTTCCACAGGATATTTTCTCGCAAAATGTTGTTTTGTGTACCCATATGAACTAAGTACAAAAAGTAAGAAAATTAGAGTTGGATAGATTATTTCTTGTAGCATTGCATCTTGGCCCTGCTACAGTGGTCAATTGGTGTCTGCTTAAAGAATCGGCATGCTACATTTGATTAATCTGGATAGGGCAAATTCAAGCTGGTGTTCAACAAAACCAAATTGTGGCACTATTTGGAACTAGACCTTGAACTATCTACAAACTGAAGGTAAAGTTCCATATAATTTATGGCTGGGGGGTCAGAGACAGGCGTTCAAAGAAGATAAGTCTTTCATTGTAAATTTGAAATACTATTTTTAAGTTCCCTCAGCTCTTACTTGCATTACATCTTTCTGAGATGTGGGGTGCTCATTATTCAGAGATCAGAGAGCTTTTGGCCAATAACAAACATTTAGAGTAGCATGTTGTTGTATATTATCATATAATGCTTTTGGCTGTGTTTAGTAAAGGGAATTAATGAAGATGACAATAAGGCATGTGAGATTAACAATAATTTGACATTGTGTAATGTCAGCAGTGGGAATTTGTAGGCCAAGTATGTTAAACTATTTACTAATAAAGAAAATAACAAGTAATCGCTTAACATAGTCATTGGTGAATGAGCAGATTTTCATGTAACTCAATATTTGCTGATACAGGTGTGTAAAATTGTTTTTTAAACAATATTCCCTTCTGAAACTGCAGCAAAAAAAGTTTGGTTTCTGAATATGAAATCTGCAATTGTGCAGCTGCAATGAGAAATCTGAAAAGGTGTAAATGTGACAGTGTGTTTGTGGGCATGGAAAAAAAAAATCTACGTGCTGTCAGCTTTTAAACATGCAGCAACTGTGTTGTTTATCTTCATTGTTATCCTTATTGTGAATCTTACAAACTATACATTTGATTTGTATTTCTCATTGTCGCACCTCTTGCATTTCAGTTGCGTTATCTTCCAAAAAAGTTAATAGACTGACAGTATTACTTATAAACACTGTTTTATTCCACTAGGTGAGAATATCAGTGATCTGTCAGCTTCTTTCCATGCTATGAAGCGTGACAATTCTTGTTCTGTTTGTGAAGGAATATCCTGTCTATGTAATTCTTATTCCCCAAGTCTTTTCAATGAAGAGCCCACCCTGAGGATTTTCTGAAGTCTTAAATGTTTTTTGTTTTGTTTTTTTTGGGGGGGGGCTTTTTAAGAAGTTAAATCTTTCACCTTTATAGTAAATTGCAGATGTTGACCTCAAATTTATCAATATATTTTGTAATGTGTTTTGAAATTGTGATGTTTGCATCCCTCCAGGCCTGAAAGGCACAAGTGCACACATTGCATCAGGTCATAATGGGTTAAACCTCGAGCTGACAAATAACATATAACACACCTTTCATCAGGAGTTTAAATATCTTGATTACGTCTAATTCGTCTTGTTTAATAGTTTATGTCTCTGAAAAATAGAGTAATATTGTTCTCTTATAAGACTGTAACTGGGCAATAGAGGTAAAGATGGATATATTTTTGTTTTTCACGTTTCCCAAAAGTTTGAATAAAATAAAAGTTGTGCTCTTAATTTTTGTTGTTCCTTTTCTTCCACTCCAGATTTGAGTAATCAGGAAGCAATGGATGACGTCTCTGAAGCTGCCTCTAACCGAATCTTGCTGGAACCATACAAGTACTTGTTGCAACTACCAGGTGAGCCTTCTCACTCTGCTTTGCTTCAGGGTTGAAGAAGTCATGGAAACATGCAGCTGTAAAAGCCACACATTGTTCACGTTTCTATTCTTCCTCTTTTGTCTTTCTAAATCAGCCTGGATGTTTCTGTGTCATGCAAGAGCCCTAAATGTAGCATAACAACCTGTTTCAACCAGTGTACAAACTCAATTTTTGTGGTTTCCCCTATATGCCAGTATGCTTAGCGTCATTGTCTATTTAGATGACCCATTTGCATCCAAACTATAACTTCCTGGTTGATGTCTTGAAATACTGTTTCAATATTTCTACACAATTTTCTTTCCTTATGACATTTATTTTGTGACGTGAACCAGTCCCTCCTGCAGCAAAACACCCCCACAGCATGAAGCTGGAACCCCTGTACTTCAGTTAGGATGGTGTTTTCAGGCTTGCAACCTTTCCCCTTCTTGCTTCAAATGTAACGATCATCATTGACCAAACAGTTCAATTTTAGCTTCATCAGACCACAGGACATATTTTCCAAAATTAAGATATTTGTTCCTGTGTGCATTTGTAAACTGTTACTGGCTCTTTTTTTTTATTTTTTAAATGTTGCTTTTGTAGCTATAGTTTTGTAAGCTGCTGCAGGACTTGTTTCTTAGTGGAATTAAGCTTAACAGCTTCATTTTTGGGTTTTGATGTGCTTATTTCACACCAAAAGCACATTCATCTCTGGGACATAGAACCTGTCTCCTTCCTGTGCGTTATGATGATATGCAATGATGTTTATATTTTCACATACTTGTTTGAATAGATGATTGTGGTACCTTCAGGCATCTGGAAATTGTATCCAAGAATGAACCAAACTTGTGGAGATCCAAAGTATTCTCCCTCATATCTTGGTTGATTTCTTTCAATTTTCCCACGATGTGATGTCCCACAAGGAATTGTGTTTGAGGTGCGCCTTTTAAAGTACATCTTTAAACTTAAATAAAACATTGTCAGCTAACCTATCAGAACCTTCCAAAGCTGTGACATCATCATCTGGGCTTTCCCAAATTGTTTAAATGCATAGTAATCTTTATGTGTAAACTTCTGACTATGAAGAAAGTAGTAAAGAATTATCTGAAAACAAATTCTCATTATTTTGGCATTTATCAGTTAAATTTACTTATGTAATTTTTGTGATCCTAACTGCACTACATCATGAAAAGTTCACAGACAAGAAAAAAGGTTGTCTGGTTTCAGGTTTATGTTATTGGTTATGCATCGTCATTGATTTGTGTTACTTTCCTCTGTAATTGTTGATTGTTTTGTTTTGTTTTTTTACTGCTCCGATGGTGTTGTGTAGACTCTTAAAAAGGCCGCATGAATTCTGATATCTGTTCGTATTCATGTCATATGGCCATGTATTCAAAATATCTGATCTAGGTCCACATACTGACAATTGTGGTCCAAAGATTGAAATTGTAATCAGATTTGTGTGTACACACAACCCTGAAAAACTGGACACAAGTCGCATCAACAGAAAGAAATTCAGCCACGTACTGTGGATGTATCCTGTACCTACAACAATGAGAGCAATGGAATAGAATAGAATTATTCACACCTACAGACTCTTAACCAAATAGTAGAAAACTTCTTAAGTCAATGTCTCTGGGAACGCAAACAGATGGAGTCATACTGCTTATAGTATTTTTAATGCAGATTAAAACAAAGAATTGTATATTCCTTATTTATACATCAGCTTTCAGAGATTCACACAAGCAGGAGATTTAAAAAAAAAAAAAAATGATACAAAACAAAA
>JBAMYA010000007.1:15390000-15413874 GCA_037176975.1 Arrhamphus sclerolepis
GTGAATAAATGTTATATTTTACTCTCTGTGCAGGAAAGCAAGTAAGGACAAAACTCGCCCAAGCATTTAATCACTGGCTCAATGTTCCAGAGGACAAACTGCAGGTGAGAAACTGTTTGTGTCAAATCTCTTAACTCTGAAGGCCATCTTATGTGTACTGTTATACAGACCCTGCACACAGTCCAGTGAGGTGAAAAGGGGACATCCACTGATGTAAGAACTGCTTTATTTTAAGACGTTCAAGAGGCTAAAGGGAAATCTGCTTTTTTTTTTCTTCCTGCTTTAATTTCATAATTTGTTGAAGATGGATGTATTTTGTATAGAATATACAAAACAAGAAGCAAAGGGGGAAGAAGAGCTCAGAGCTGGATGTCATTAATTGATTGTACGTGTGGCACCACTAGTGACCCAGTTTACATTGCATGTGATCAGCTGAATGACTGTTTTTAGAAATGCTCACAAGGTTTTACTGACAGAAGGCAAAATGTATCGACTCGTTTCACACCTTTGAATCTCCTCGCTTGATTTTTGTCTATTTTTGAAGCAATACAAAGAAAAAGAACATATGATGTTGCACTCATAATTAGCCACTGAACAAGCTGAAGGAACAAGGGAATCTGTCTGGTTGTGTGATTATAAAAATAAAAAGGTTAGTGTGAGGGACAGTTCTAACCTGTATCAGAACAGCACAGAGGAGGATATATTAATCTTGGATATAGACAGATTTGCTCCTAATTTCATGAAGGGCCAGTACATCCTTTATTTGATGGGGTGTTATTGTAGATCAGTGGATAGGGCTCTTTATTACATGGTCTCGATACTTGTGATAAACTGCTGTTTAAGATCAGGAGGTTTCTGAATGTGGTGAAAGAGGATGAGGAGTTAGTTGGAAGATGTGGTTAAAAGCTGGAAACTGTAGCTAGAACTCCAAGTGAAATAAAACAAGTTTGCTGAATATTTTATTGGATCTAAAAAATAATCTAATGATGAAATCTGTTTAATTGACATTAGAACTATTGTTGGAATGAATAAAACATACTCTGTTTAAGTTAACACTTTTTTGAACTAATGGGTGTAGCTTTCCAGTTTAGTCTAGATGATGCAGTCCACTGGTTGTGAAGGAGGTAGTTGACACAGGGATTGTTTACACACCGCACTCTGATTTATTTTGAGAGGGAGCTTTAACTGCTTTTTGAGCTTTATATGCTGCTGATCACATTCGTGGAAAATAATTAGCACGAGTGAACTAACAGCATTCCAGACAAAACTACCGCATGACTCAACAGTTAATGTTGTGACAAATTCTTGCACATGCCCGATAAGACGGTAGGGCACATACTGAAGAGCAAGCAGATAACAGGCATGTTGACATTCCTGATTTTTCTTAGTTATATTAATTTCAGATTAGCCACTCAGGATCATTAGGGAGCTCGTACTATTGACCTTTTTATACTGTATCAGCATGAATATTGTGACAAAGATGCTGACTCGTCTTATCTGTGTCTTCAGATTGTGTGTGGTTTATGCTAAGGGCTGAGCCTGTCGTGTCTCATTTTGTTTGCTGTTCCAACAGGTCCAACTTTGTGCTGAATGTTTTATAAACCCACAGAGGAACATAGTCTGCTGTGAAGCTCAGAGGTTACGCTGTTGTGGTCATTTCATTATGCTGTTAACAAGAAAAGTCCCCCCTGCAACCTTTTATGGCATTAGTTTCTGTACATGTTTAAAGGAGAAGCATTGTTGAAAGTCCCTTTGAGGAATTATTGAACATTTTTGATCGGTCTTGTCTGTCCCTCCTTTGTTGCAGCCCTTTGCATTTAATCTCAGCTTTCACACAGCTGGGGTCTTCAGGGAATCAATTCAGATTTCAAAATTAACAGACGTGGTGACTTCACATTCAAAGTGACTTTTTTTTTTTATTATTATTCTTTTCATGTTTGAGGCAGCTCTGTTTCTTGATTGAGGTGCTGACATTTTCCAGTTCAAGGGCTCATATTTGTCCTAAAGTTTAAATTACTTTTTGCTTCGGAGTTTTGAGTTTCATGAGCATTGATGCAAATTCTTTGGTATTTCATGTGGCTCATTTTTAAATCTGCTGATGTTCTCCAGCTCAGACTGAGCATCCATGCTATTGTACAGTGGGTAGTTGAGAATTAAATCTGGCCACTCTGTAAACTCCTGCTGAACTCATCCCACAGATTAAGAGCACTCCTCATCATCATCAGCACACTGCTGCCATGGAAACAACCGCGCCTTCAGATAGCTGTAGACGGTGACAGTAGCGCTCGTCCATTTTACAGAGCATTTTATACTGGACCCCATATGAGCCTCAGTGCCACAGTACTGCACTGGTTACGGATGTCTCCCATGTTCATCAGCTGCCTTTCTAATGCTGACTGCTTTCATTTGTTTGTACTACTGTAGAAATATAGTTTGTCCTTTATGAAAATGTGATAAGTTTTGTTGCTTTATTCTTAATACAAATGTTTAAGGATGAAACTAACATAGTTGCTACTATAAGTTTATAACAAGAAACTGGGTGACAGGCTCATAAATTATAGGGTGCTGCAGCACATAATAAAGGTCTTACTACATTTGGTAAATGTCTTTAATACTTTAGAAGTACCTGAGGGAATCCTCAGTGGAAGTAACCAAGAAAAGGCATTAAGACCATGAAAGGCTTGAATTAAAAAAAAAAAAGGTAAATCCTTAAAATGAAGGAAAATGCACTGAAACGTCACTGTTCATGGCATAGATTCAACAAGTAACTGAAAACATTCTTCAGATCATGCTCCATATTGTCATGATGGCATCACACAGTAGCTGTAGATTAGTCAGTTGCACACCCATGATGTGAATCTGCCATTAGAGCACACCCAAAGGTGCTTTGTTGGCTTGTGATCTGATGACTCTTGATGCCATTTGAGTACAGTGATCTCATTGTCATGTCTTAGCTCATTGTGTTTTCATATCTTGCTGGAAGTGGCAGCAGAATGTGTACACTGCAGTCATAAAGGCCTGGACATAGTAACAGTAGGCTGTGACATTTAAACAATCCTCAGCTGGGACTAAAGGGCTTAATGTGTAACAAGAAAACATTCCCCACACCACACAGCCACCACCATTGATTAAAAAAGGTAATATTTAATACTTGCATGTTGATATCACATTCTTATCCTGCTATCAGAATGTGACAGCAGAAACATCAGATCAGGTAATGTTTTACGATTTTCTGTTGTCCAAAGGCAAGAGTGACAGCCAGTGTGACCTACTGCTACTGTTGCTCATCTTATTCAAGGTTCAGTTCATCTGAATGATATTTTATTAATTCCCAACGGGAAATTTTAGTGATCTGTGTTCCAGCAGATCCAAAGTAGCCTCTGACTGAAGACAGTGTTGCATCTGTATCGTGAAAAGGATGTGTAGTGTTATCCAGTGTTTTGGATGTTATGAAGCATCCCTCTTTGCGCAGTCATCTCTAGAGGTTGCAAACAGAAATAATGAAAGCTCTTAGGTTAATAATGTTAATGTAAAAGTAGTCCAAAACTCACGAATGAGAGAAAATCTGTAAATGATGCAATCCAAAAGGCTTGATGTGTAATCAAATGATCTGATTATATTTAATCCTTGACCAGACATGAGTAGCGCCAGGCTTTTAGCCAGAGGGTGTGTCCAGCTGTTTGTTGGACACCCTTTTTAATACTGTACTGCCTAAAATACTTTAACTTTTAACTTGTATAGTAGGGCTGGGTGCTGTAACAACAATGTAATAATTCTAAATATTAATAGTAATACAACTAAAGCAGCTGCCCATTAAATCCACTAACTATAAGCAGAGATGTGATATCTTCACCTCTCCTTCTGAATGGTGGTTTATCTGCTAATGGTCTTTTATGGGTTTAAAACATGTTTTGTTTTTAAACCAAAAAAAGAGAGAAAAAACTTGGACAAAATCACGAGTAGTGCTGATGTCCTAAGTGAGACAGGTCTGTGTCTGTACATGACTGACATCACTGTTGTAGCTACATCCTCTGCTGCAGAGAAGATTTTTTTTTACTTGATCGCTGTTTTGTAGTTTTGGAAAGAAGAATGACTTCCTGCTTCATTAACCTCTGTTGGGGGATCAGAAAAGTCCTAAAAAGAAGCTATAGCCTGAATAATTAGATTACTTAGAGCACAGAAGCAAGCTCAAAACCAAAAAGAGTCTGTTCTCATGTTTGGGTTTGAAACCTGCTGTTATTTGGAGCAGTTATTGATGTGAATTTGGATCTTTCCTTGACTTTCTCCTTGATCCTTATCTCTGGCAGGTATTCGCAACATATTTATAATATTTACTGCATTGTATGTGTGAACTGTGGATTCATTTTAGTTTTATTTACTTCACTCTCTCGTGCAAGTGGCTCACTGATGTTGCGTTGAGCAAGTGTTGGGGTCCTGCTGAAGGAAAGGCTGTGTCTGGCGCATACACTGCCCAGCCTTGGCCTTCTGCCTGACCCACTGAGTCTCTCTTTGTGCTCCCAGGCCCCATGCAAACAGCTTTCATTACCAAGCCACACCACTTGTCTTTGAAATTAGCAGAGCACTCCAGAAGGCTGCACAGCCAACTCAAGACAGCAGACACCTGATGGTAACCCCAACTGTTCTGTGTTAAACATGACGTAAAATAAAAGCAGCTTTTGCTTTTGTTTAGAGGATGAAACTCCCTCTGGTGGACAAAGACTGTTTTCTGACTGGGTGCTCACTGGATTTATATAGTAGTTCCTGTTAATTGTGGAGAAAAATAGCTCTGTAGCAAGCACTTAGCTGGGTTTATATTGGTGAAAAAGTGTCAAGAAGATTTGGTCTGTTGTCCTGCCACCCCATCACTCACCGCAACAGTGCATTGGTGTTTCACTGATGACCGCATTAAAGTTGTTGGACCTTGTTAGCACACTTATCAGGATGAGAGAAAGTGTAATCATGTTTTCCTCTCTTAAGTAAACAAAAATGCATTAAGCTGTGCGGCGATACCTTTGATTGTTTAATCATGTGACTACAAACTTGTCAAGTTACTGATTATGTCTTGGGGACACCACCACTACGGCTCTCAGACTGTGAAGTAGCATCATTCTGGAGTGCATCTTTGCTGAACTCTTGAGACTCTAATTTACTGTTTCAGCAACAGCTATTTTGTCAATTTAAACAGTTATGCACTGTGGATCAGTGCAGCCAATAATGTAGACTTGGCGCCCTCTGCTGGAAATAAGGTGCAATACATATTTTTCTCGAGCTTCTGAGAGCTGGGTTACTGTTTAAGTATTTCTAGAAAGTATCTTCTGATTTAATTCCTTTGTACCAGTATCAGATGTACATCTACATTTATATACTTTCAGCTACAATGACCTAAAAACCATGTTGTAATAACTGTACATTTATCAAATGAATCAAGATTAATGGTCAGACATTTTTGTGTCTTGTTCAGGTTATCATAGAGGTGACTGAGATGCTGCACAATGCCAGCTTGTTAATAGATGACATTGAGGATAGCTCCAAGCTGCGTCGAGGTTTCCCGGTGGCACACAGCATCTATGGCATTCCCTCTGTCATCAACTCAGCCAACTACGTCTACTTTTTGGGGTTGGAGAAGGTGCTGACCCTGGATCACCCTGAGGCCGTACAAGTATTTACCCGTCAGCTGCTGGAATTGCACCGTGGACAGGGCCTGGACATCCACTGGAGAGACACCTACACCTGTCCTACTGAGGAAGAATACCGCAACATGGTGCTTCAGAAGACTGGGGGCCTCTTTGGCTTGGCTGTAGGCCTGATGCAGCTCTTCTCAGACTGGAAACAGGATCTCAAACCTCTCCTGGACACACTTGGGCTCTTTTTCCAGATCCGCGATGACTATGCCAACTTGAGCTCACGAGAGTACAGCGAGAACAAGAGTTTCTGCGAGGACCTGACAGAAGGCAAGTTCTCTTTTCCAACTATTCATGCTATATGGTCACAGCCAGAGAGCACCCAGGTGCAGAACATCCTGAGGCAGCGCACAGAAAACATGGATATCAAACGATATTGTGTGGACTACCTGGAGAAGGTAGGTTCTTTTGCCTACACTCGTCAGACCCTGCGGGATCTGGAGACGGAGGCCTATCGGCTCATTAGGGAGCTGGGGGGGAACCCTCAGCTGGAAATGCTGGTCAAACACCTCAGCCAGATGCATCATGAGGCTGAAGCAACAGCACATCCCAGCGGTGAGCCAAACTGTAATCGAAAGCACTGACCTTCCACTGCTACTGGATTCTTTGAACACAGACACGCACATTCCCGTACAGGTTAGCACATATCAGCATGTGACACAGAGGAAACTGTTGGGACTGAATTCAGAGAAAACAGAGTATCCCAAAATGTTGCCTTTTCTTCTTTTTTTTTTTTTTTTTTCTTAAGCGGTAGATGGTGACCTCAAGTGATGCTTATCATGGCTCCTTCTTTTTAAAAAAATAAATAAATAATAAATAAAAATGTGACATAGTTATCAGGGGAAGAAATGTAATGAGATGGGAACATTTAGTTTTGATGTTTCATCCTCAGAAAACAAGATGATAAACCCAAAGCTTGAAGGCCTTCAATGTGATGTGCACCACAATGCATATAAATACATTTTTACTCCATTTGTTTGTGCTTTTTTTATTTTTTTAAAAGATGTGATAGTTGAGTGCATTATGTGTGATTTGAGGATCTTCACCAGGGTATCAACTAGGGGTGTAATGTGTCAATTTAATCAAATGTTTCAACTCTATCAATACAAAATTAAATAAAATTGATCAAACATCAATACATGTAATTAATATGGCAATAGATAATTTTATTAAAGGAACAAATTATCATTAAACGTTGTAGTTGAACACTAATAAAAATGTGAAATATTTTACTTATTGTGATTTGAAGTTTGTGTTCAACAAACATGTCATGTTTATCACCAACTCCAGAATCAAATAAAAATTGTATCATCTGGTTGATCAGTGCACTGATATTGTGATGAAACTTGAATTTTACCCCCCTAGTATCAACCCTGTAGAAAAGAGCTCTGTGATTCTAACATGCCATCATTGTTTGTCATGTTCCTGCAGTTTCTGTTCAGCAGTAATGACGGCTGTTTTGAAGTTTTGGTTTCAATGCCAACTTTGTGTCTTTGCAGTTTAAATTCAGTACAAGTCTCCACTTTCTAATGTTTTAGCAGCAAACAAAATTTTATTCCTTTTTTGTTTGTAGACACGGCTGCAATAGAAAATCTTGTTTCCACTTTATTGAATAAAAAGATTTACAGTATAACCTCTGACTTATCTCTAAATCAAATATTTCCCTGTGGCATTTGGGCGTGTTTTGAACTTAACAGATAACGGCACCATCTGAGGATTCTTACGATCTTTGTGTAGCTTTCCAATTTCCTCTTTAGGCCCAAACTTATTCTACACTGGTTTCATTGTCTTATGCAGGATGGACTTTTTTTTATTTTTTATAAATATTTACCCAATTTACACAGCAAAATGCAGAGCCAATGTTAGCCATATAAGAGCTCTCTTGTAGCAGCAGCAGATCCATGTTTATTTTTCAAAGCAATAAGTATATTTGCAACTGCATGATGGTAGCAGAGGCGTGATTTTTGAGGCAGCTGTTGCAGGTTGTAACAGAATTACTTGCCATATGTTTCATTTGATTAACCTTGACTGTATAAAACATGCAGCACGTGGTTTACTTGGAGTTTGCTCTGAAATACTGAGCAGCAGTCATCTAAATCCTGCATTGTCTGCTGCCTCTTTATTCTGTTGTGAGATTCCCCTCAGCAGCTGAAAAGAAGCGCAGCCCCGTCAACAGAGGCTCTGTCCCAGACAGCTCTGTTAACTCACTGAAGCTTTTGCACTTGACAGCTGCAATTCAATTAATTATGTGTTTTGGATTGAATTGTGCCTCCACTGAAAATACGTCTATTCATCAAAACGTCAAGATTTAGAAAATCTTGGGGACCGACTCCTCTGTTAATATTCCCTCCAAGCAGCCACAAGTGCAGGACAATGTGATGCAAATTCATATCTGATTTGATAAACGGGCAGATGTGTGGAGTGGGTTTAGCAGAGCCGACTTAAGTTTGTCTCGATAATCAAAGCCGCTCACGGCTTTCATTTCTCCTCTTTTTCTGTTGTGGTTGACGAGATTGATTTTCTTCACCCACGGTGTCTGAGCTGTGTTTGAGAGCAAAGCAAAATAGCTTTTGTGCGAATGGCTCTCTCACTGTTTCCCTCATCCTCTCTGAGCTTTGGGCTATTTGTCTCTGAACAGCGCTTCACTCATTTGTGTTGCTTGGTAGCGCTCAAATCGATGTTTCTTAAATGTTCTTGTAACAACAATTTGAAAACCTTGTTACTGAGAATGCAAACAGTGGAGGTTCAGCGGTGTTTGAACCCCTTCTCAGTCTGTTTGGTGATTCTGCTGAGCTAAAATCTCGCTTTTGAGTCCATTTTTTTTTTTTTTTTTTTATTTTCTTTTAAATTCATAGCACGGTGCTGGTTTTTCCAGGTGCACTTTGCACACATTTACACCTCTAAGCTGGCAGAAAACCTGAAGTCCTTCATTGAACAACTGCTGAGATGCTCTACTGAAGCTCCTGGCAGGACATTTTAGTCTTCTTGCACAGGCTGAGAAAATGAAAAACACCTCTATGACGGCTGACTGTGTTCAATGTGACTTTTAAAAGTCTGCAGATTGCACTAAAACCCAATCACTGCAGCAGGATGAAAGATGTTTAAGGACAGAATTATTAGTTTACGACTACATTCAATGCTACAGCTGTCGCTTTAAACGCCTTCTGACCCCACCTGTTTGTTGGCGTTCTCATTATGAACCCATTCATCCAAAGATGGCCATTTCTATTTGAACAACTTTTTCCATTCTAAAGGCTTTGTTGCTTTTGTATTTGGGGCACAAGTGAGTGACAGTAACAGCACAAAGGTTTGACAAAATGCACCACAATGAATTAAAAAAAATGATAAAAATGTAGCGCAAGAGAGTCGTGCTTTTGTAGAGAAATATTGCACAAAATGGGAGATCGACAATATGGAAAAATAAGAAGTCAGAGTTTGGAAACTAATTCTAGCAAGCCGGGCAAGATTGTTTTTTGTAATTTGGCCTTTTAATGGCATCTGACCAGAAAAACGTCACATCAGCAGCTTTATCCTTCAAAGTAACTTTATGCACAGAGTTAACATGAAGGTTTTGTTTGTTTTTTTCCACTCTTTATAGTGTTGTGAATAGCTCTTCTTTGTTACCGATGTCATGCTCCCTGTCAGCACTGCAGCGGCAATAATGGAAGAATGGTTAAGCTTTTATCCTTAGAGCTAAAAATGTCGACGCGTTAAAGAAAGAGCATGACCTTTATATAAGACATCCAGTTCATTCATCACGTTTATTCTTCCTGCACCTGCAGAGACGTGTATGTTATGTTGTCTGTAGTCCAGGCTCGGATCAAGACATCCATAACTGGAATTCTGTGTTTAAACGCTGGGATGTGGAGTTAAGATGCAGCGACCTCCTCCCCTAACAAGATGCTTCTGAGCTGCATTAGGGAAGATGTAAGGGTCCAGCGCTTTTGGAGGAAATGAATGTCTGAACATCTGAGCCTTTGCTGCATCAATTTTCTTTTCATCCTGTCTCTTGCAAGTCTTCCAGCCAACTGCGAAACAGAATAACTCTTAAATGTGAGGGGGGGTGGGCTGTGTTCACTTGGCTGATATTATGACATTTCTTCAATTCAGGGTGTCGCCCCAGGTTACATCAAATGGCTGAGTGGTTTCCAAGAATCCCATCACGCTCCTATACAGACAGAACAACAGTCGGCATTGGTTCAGAAATGACTGGGCTAATTATCTCTCACATGCGCTTATCACAGAAAATCTACCACGTTACTGCAGCAGAGGTCAAGTGGGCTTATGAAAACTGTGATTCACTCAGTATTTCCATCACTATTTCAAAGCATGCAATTATGTGTGCTGCATTAAAGCCGAACCTTCCAGCAAACATGTCATCTAACCGATCCACAGTGTCACTCATTTCGCAGCTGTGTTCTGCAAATGTTTGCAAAAGGGGGACCGGCGCAACCCTGATGAGCTGTGGCTGCTATGGAAATGAGAGGGAGAGCTGTGGGTGCGATGGCCAACTGGGGAATGAGAATGTCGCCCCATTAGAGCACAGTTGTGTGTCTAATATCACAGTGAATCCTATGAATCAGAATCAAGTCAGAAATGCTGGTTTTAGATACCGGCTGTCATGAATAAATGATTTCCTCCTCGATTTGGTGCGCACAGAGGAGGAAGAAGACGGAGTCGCCAGAGGAGAGCGGGTTGATTGACATCGGTGTGTAACGCTCAGAGAGGAGAATCATCTAGGTGTTTGAGTATGCAGATGCATGGCGCTCAGCGGGGCCGTAAGCCCCTCCACCATATCTGGAAAGGTTGTGCCTGGACTGAATCATGATGTCATCACTCCCAACTCCACAGGTATAATGTATTTGATACAGAATGGTTAAAATGACACATGTATTACACATGTCCCCACTATGGACATAAATGATTGCATTGGTGTTAAAACTCGTGGTGAAGTGCAGCTCTGCTCAGACGGAGGGGAAAATGTATTCCAGAGAAACAGAGCTACCCTCACAATGTTTCTAATAAACTTAGCTAAATTAAAACACGTTTTAAACAAGCAAAGTAAAAGCCAAATAAGAGAGAATTAGTGTGAAGCGTCCTGTGTAACCTCACAATAATCACCACCAAACCTGTCAGCTGTCTTTGTTTCAGCTGAGAGTGCCCACATTGATTGGAGAGTTCAAAGTAATAGGCTTACCCAAAACTAATTAAGATACTGAACAACGAGTTAAAAGACTGCACGCTTCCTCCAAAAAATTAATTTAAAGGAGAAATATTGGGCACTTTTTTTGTTGACAATTTTCTTGTTCATGCAGTGGTGAAATAAGGGTATCGCTGCAGTGAGAACATTAATTCATAATGGCAAAATCAAGAGCTTCACAGAACTGCAAAGAAAAAAAAAGATCCACAAATACAGAGTACTGTGAAAACAGAATAAAAACCATCAACTTCTGGAAGAAGGAACGTGGTGATCAAGCTTTTTACTGAGGCTCATGAAAAGACCTAAAATATATCAGGGCCCTCAGAAATAGAAATGGGAAGAGGACAGATTACATCAAACAGGAGAAATAACTAATATAAATGACCTGTAATTCAACCGTCCACTACACGTTCAAGAAGGTGGAGGGAATTTGGTTGGAAAAATGGGATTTGTGTCTTTATTATACCTCATATTAAATGCAAACTGTTAAAGTCACAGTATCAGTGTTGGAGAGGCTGTGGGAACCTGGAAGACACTCACGCCCAGATATTTACATTCATTCATTTTATTTATTTTTTGTAAAAACGATGATGTGGATTATTGACACACAAAAGATATTTCAAGTCTCTGGCAAGATTTTAAAAAATGTTACTCCACCATACTGATATTGTGGGCAGGGTCCCTACACTTGAACTGAATTCTTTTTTGTGTACAAAAAGTGTATTGAAATGACTGTAGAGCCACGCCCTTCCACTTGCTGCCACATCCTCCTGAGTCTGTACAAGTCAACTAGGAAGGACTGGCAATAGACACACAAGGAGCCGAGTTCCTCGACACCAGTTCCTAACACATCGTCATAAAGATGGTACAGAAGTAGCGATCCAGTTCTGTGGAAGCAGAGGCCATCAAGTCTCCTTTGGTGTCTATTTGTAACTGACTTGTGCAGACTTGTGACAACGTGACAGTAAACGGAAAGGAATTTCCTTTACAAACAGGTCTATTTTATACACTTTTTGCACACATATAAAGTTCAAATTACCAAGGTTCATTCATAGAGACGCTATTCTCACCATCACTTAGGTAAAATAACATTTTAGTCTCGTCAGAGGCTTAAAATGATAATTTATTTCGACAAGGGTCCTTGTCTCCCCTTTTGGGGGATCGGGGACTGTGATGTCGCAGCACCCTCCAGGTCCTAATGTGTCACTGAATTAAATATTTTATGACTGAAGTAGCCACAAATGTGATATGTTGGAATTTTAAAGTTGGTTGTTTTTTTTTTAATAATAAAATAAAAATAGTTGAATTAAACTCAGTGGAAAAAGAGAAGTAGTAAATAGAATGAAGCGTCTGCCAGGAAGTAAGACTCTAATTTGCAACCCAACCACATTCTCGTATTCAATCTCCAGCACAAAAAGATGAGTTCTGGGAAGAGGTAAGACTCGAGATGAAAAGGATTTTTATAAATGAAATTAAGTGAGCGGAGCTCGTCACGTCCAGAACGGATGACTCCACTTCCACTGCAAAAATATTAACGGAGCGAAACTGAGAACGTGGTCCGAGGAACTGTGTCCTCGTCACCAGTTAGATTACGCGTGCCCTTGAGAACGCCGACAGTCCAAACTGCACGTTGTCTAACATAATCCAACATGCAGACGATTTTTTTTTCTTCTTCTTCTCAAAGCCACATATCATTTTTGCACTACTTCTGCAGCTCTGCTTCTTTAATCTTTAAGCGTACAGCTTTGGGAGCGGCTTTATGTTCACAAGAAACAGACCAATTGATCTCTCTGGATCAAAGGAATTCTTGAGTAGTTTTTCACCCTTTGACAAGTTTTTTTTTTTTTTTTTCCTCCACACAATTTAACTCTTACTTATTGCAACATATGAGCCTAATTTCAATCCAAATATGATGTAGTTCTACATTATAAAAAGACACTGAATGATGCATTTAGCTGCTGGAATAACGGTAGCCTTTAACTTATCATGAGGAAGAAGAAGAAGAAGAAGAACACAACAGAAATGCTGTTTGTTTGAAGCCGTCATGGAAGAGGTGATTCCATCTCATGGTTGGATTGGTATGTATGAAACGACAGGCGAGAAAAAAGGATTCAGAGAGTTTGGAGCACATCAGTGAGCATCAGTCTCTCCACAAAGTTTAAAGATCACTAATCTAAAGAGGCTGTCTCACAAAAAGTGATCAGAAGTGAGCTTTTTTTTTTTTTTTTTCCCCTCCCTCCCTGGTGTCATTTAGAAGCTTCTCTCAGTTCTCAATGAAGAGCTGCGAGCCAAATCGGTGAGAGAGGCTGATGGGCTGAAAAATGGCATGCTTATCTATGTGGGAGAGTGGAACAGATGCGGATGTGACTTTGTTATCGTGTAGCTGGCTGAAAGAGAGGAGATGAAAGGATGAGATGGTGGGAGAGCGCACAGAGGAAGAGCAGAGCCTGCTTCAGTGTCGGATTCATTCAAAATGCAGCCTTCTTGGCAGTTCCAACAAACTAAAAAAAAAAAAAAAACCTCAAAAAAAGACAAACTCAAATTATCTTACACGTGTAAAATATTCATCCGGACACATCGCATCTACTGTACGTCGCTAAAATTAAAAGCTTGACCAACAGTTCCAGCTGGAGTTTCAGGAAAACGATCAGCGGCGTGATTTCGTATTCCTTTTTAAGTGAAGTTCACTGAATCTGTGTCTCTGGTGGCGGCTGAGCAGCGCGGATGGTGAAAATAAAGCTGCAGCCTCAGCACAGAATCAGCAAGTTTACTGTCTGCCACGTCCCCAAAATAAACAAGGAAGTCCGTAATCTCTCTTAAGTGTTCTTTATTAGCTTTGAGGAGGGGCTTCATGAAGCCGTGTTAAACGTCCGTCTCACAGTTGTTCTGACTGCTTCGTCAAAAGTCTGTTGATAATGCACACATACACAATGATGCCTAACAAATACAGTAAGGCCACATCACTATTTTTGCACAACAGTTATGGTACAAAGTGTGTTTGTGAAAAAGACCATCATAAATCTACAAATGGTGAAGAAGATGAAACGCTTCAGACAACAACTTACAAAATAGCAATGTACAATACTTTACGTGTTTAAAATGCCATTAAATATTTTTTTCCCCTTAAACATTACCAGTACCAGTGGAGTACCAATAATCAGAATATTTCAGGATTTGAGCCTTGCAGCAGTGATCCTGTACATGATTCATGCTCATCCCTGACAGCAGCATTGTTAAAACATGTCTGAATATTTTGTCTCTTCCACTGGAGACAAAATGACAAGAATTACTGACGGGCTGCTACAGTTAAATGTGCATTTAAAACTAGTTTGAAGCTGCAAATGATCCATGTTACTGCAGTATTTTTGTTATTATTGTGACCCTGCAAACTTTTCAAGACTATTATCGAGAGTGTATCGTGGCATGACAACCAATGATGGCTCAGTTTGGTGCTTTAAGAAAATTCACAGAAAATGAATTGAAAACCAGTACCAAGTGCATTTTTACCCACAGTGCCACGTGATGGACCACATTCACTGGTCCCAGGGACAACCACAGGGGTCTCCACAGACCCTCTTCTTGTCCCAGAGGACGCGCAGCTCCTCGGCTGTGTGCTGGGGAGACGACAGCATGTCCAGATAGCACTCCTTCTCACACAGCCAGCTGGGGTCCTGGTGACAGGAGGAGAGCAGGAGTTGACTGGTTTTTGTTTTGAGTTACATCATTTGTTCACGCCCAAAGAGCCCCCTTTCCCCCCCCGATGTGCTTTAAATGATCCATACAGCAAACTGCGATGGGATTATAATTTAGGCACACCATATGATCTCTGCTTCACAAATCACTAGAAAAAAAAAAGAAAATGTAATATCCAATCCTTTCTGACGCACTTTAAACTAAATGATGCTATGGCAACCGTGGCATGACATCCTCCACCGAAGTGGCCTATTATGGGATATAGTATATGAGGCAGACTGATCTCTTCCAGACTGGATTTTGTTTTTCTTTATGGAAGAAGAACACCATCCTTTTTATTTATTTATTAATTTTATTGCACACCACAGATTTTCTATCACTCATATACTACGTATATCGTGTGCTACACAAAATCAGTACGTACTACACAAATAAAAACTAATCAAAACGTACTAGCAGTGTACTATACAGTTTGAAGAACCAGGTACCTCATCTTCATCACTTAGAAAGTCACCACACTGCTTCAGTAACTGAGTTAAGACAGTAATGCTGCTGTTCTAAGTAAGATGATTTCCTTCTTACAGCACTGAAATGTAATTTCCCTTCAGCAGTTAATAAAGTGCCACTGAATTGCATTGAGATGATATTTATACTGTACAAACCCACAGCTATTGTCTTCTTTGGTGCAATGATTTAATAAACTGAAATGCATTATAAACATTTATATAAATGATTAATTTCTCTATTTGTTTTCTTCTTTTCTTATAGGGGACATGTTGTATTCTGTGTTCGGCTGCATATATATATTGCGATGTCTCAAGCGACGACCAGCTCAAAACCTCTTGACATAATAACCTTGTGACCCTGTATCAGGACCCCACCCAACGTTCTGCCATGCTGAATATCCTGGTACTTGGAAGTGGGTATTACAAAGCTAGAAGACCATTTTTGTGGCTAAAAAGGGTGCTGTCGTTGTGTATCTTTATGGTATTTTGATCAAATCATGTCACAGTCATTTCCTTGATCTCTCTTTAAACTTAAAAACAGTTGACAGTTTCTTTGCTGTCAGAAGCTAAACTTTATCAGTTAGATGCACTGAGAACAGTCTGATATGCTCCGCGTTGCAAATGTATCGGAATTATAACAACAATTACCTGATATTTCTGTGGTCCGACAGCTGCCATCCATATCCCCATGCTCACGTCCTCTCCCTGTAACGAGACATCCAGGGCACATTGCTGACTTTATGATCAAGTTTATCCTGACACAGTTGCTTAGTTCCCATTATTATACCTGGTAGGCCTTCAATTTCTCTGCATTACTGGCAAGCCACTGGACCAGGTCACGCGAGACAACATAACCGGAGCCGCAGGCGAACGCCGGGTAGGCTGGACTGGCGTACTCCAGCTCCTGCCACTTCCCAATGCGATCCACTGCCCAGCTCTGCCTGAAACTGGGTCAGGATGACATGTCATCATCAGATCCCGCTCTCTCACTTCATCGTTTTTACTGCGCTGGGCACTTTCTTTTGCTGAGCAGTACACTCGAACTCAGAGGCAAACACCAGAGACGCCTAAGAACACAGGAGTAAACGCCAAACTGTACTTACTTCCCCCACCAGAAATTGCTGCGCTTGAGACCCTTGTGGTCTATTTTCATTAATACCGAGTCCACGTCGATGTAACAATCATCATCCGTCTTCAGGAGCAGATTAAATTTAGTGTTTCCCACAGACCTGCCAGAGAGGGAATTCGTAGCATTAATTAAAGCCCACCTGATTGTTTGCAAAAGCCCAGAGTGGATTTGCTTTCAAATACCACTGAGAGGAGGGCATAGGGTCTGCAAATACATAAAACACTTGTAAACTCAAATCCTAAGATCACTCTGTGCTTTTTTACCATCTGATGACTCGCAGCAGTACTTTTTCAGTGACTGATGGTAATTCAAAGACATTTTGAGGCGGCGACACACTTTCATTTCAGTTCCCTGATTTCCTCAGAGGGCTCAGACAATTTGGAGACAGAGAATCGAGTCATTAGTACTTTGGCATACCATTTATAGAACTGAAGCAGCTTGGAAGGCACGTTCCTGTAGGTATCTACTACATCCACGAACACCATGTCGCTATGCCTGAGGCTCTCCTCCTGCAGGGTGGCATCTTCCTCCTTCAGTCTGGTGACGTGGTGCTCCATCCTGGCTGGACGGCCCCGCAGGAACCCCGACAGACCATCTCCATCTGACACACAGGCAGAAAACAGGATGACTCCAAGAAAATACTCTTAAAATGAAAAGGCAGGAAATGCACAAACTTTTTTTTTTTTTGTCTGTGAGGTTTTGAACAAATGAAGGCATCTTTGAGAGATAACTCATTACTTGCTGGCAAAAGAAGAAGTGTAAAATTATATCAGTTTACAAAATGGATCATTAATTCTGTTTTCAGAGATATTGAACTGTAGGTTTCATTTTGTTTTCCACAAAATGGAAACATGCGGGTTTAATCGATAGTCTAACAAAGTTGAGCGGAAGGTGGGAGGAAATGTTATTGTCCATTTGCCACATGTGCAAAACCCCCGGGGTGAAAAAGAGCTAATAACATATCCTGCCAGGGTGAACAATGTCTTTCTGACTTTTTATGTAGGGTTGCTTTTTATAACGGTCTGCTCATAGGGCGAATTTTATTAAATGGTTTTCATAAAAAGCTCAGAATCAATATTATTGTTGGACCAACCATAGATGGTAAATGTAAAGCCTCCAGCCAGACCAGGAAATCCCAGAGCACTTCTGTGGGGCAGAATGCCTTCAGCAATCTGCAATTCCAAGAAAAGAGCAGAAAAAAAACAACAACAACTTTTAATATCTAAAACTTTAGATGATTCCGATACACTTAAGTGCAACAGCACACGAGCACGTACGGAGGAGATCTTCAGGACTCCTCCTCCATCATTGAGCTTCACAGAAGAGGAGTTGACTGTGGTCAGCATAGCATCGCCCAGACTCTCCCAAACCAGTGTTCCCTCAAAGCCCTGGACAAAGCAAACATTTCAGCTTCATTACTGTTATTATTTCTATATTATCTTCTTATCTTCGTTGCTGACTAACATCTAGAACCAGCGGTTTACTTGAACTCCGACCAAATGTGGATTAAAATCAAGTCCAGCATCCTTTGAATATTTAGTTTCAACTAGCAACCAGTGGATTTACCTTCCTGTGACATCATCAGTTTATCCATCAGTGATAATGTGTATGGGTAGAGCTGAAATACGTTTAAAACACTGCACCAAAGAGCAGAAAAACACCGCTTCCTATCCTGGTGTTAAAATATGCTCTAATGGCAGCACGGAGGCTTTGAAATTGCTTCATGTATTTCATTTCCTGAGACAGCTTAGCCGCGGTAATCCACCGCTAATTATAATAATATTGTTTTTGTTATAGTTTGTTGTGCTGTATTGTCAGTATATGTGGGAAAAAAAAGGCAACTAACCTTAGGCAATATGAACTGCTCCACTGGTTTGTACCACACCCAGTTCTCCATGGTACCCATGCTGATGGCGCTGAAGCGTGCAGTAACCACAGCCTCCTGCAAAAAATAAACTGTTTTTTCATTGAGAATTTACACTTTTTTTTTTATAAAAGAAGCAGGTACTGCCATCAGCACTAACTGATAAGTCAATAATAGTAATCCAAAGTGAGCTGAGGGTTGTCTCTCTAACTGAGGCAGAAAACAGCGCCGGCTCCAAGTCCTCCGGCTGCCCTCGGGCCGTGCTTCGACCAGGCTCCGCAGAAATGCAGCATGTGATACATTATGCTCACAGGCCCTGGCTCCGTTACCTCTTGGTCCAGCTGGAGAAGCTTTACTGTCACATTGCTCTGAAGTTCGGGCTGGGTCCCGCCGGGAAACACCCCCAGCCTGGTTATGACCACTGGGTGGAGGACCTTGAAGTCCATGGCGATGGCGGACACATCGGAGGGGACGAGCACCGAGGAGTCCGACACCGTTACAATCTCTATCTCTGCATCCTGCCCTGTTACTGGGACACAGAGAGGCCAGAGCAAAACTGAAATTTATTTAGACTCCAACATGCATCTCTCAGAGAAGAAAACACACTTCAGTGAAGCTACACCATCAGCATTTTTGAGGAGCTGCTTCTTAGGACTGCTGTCTTCAAAAAGAGCTTCTTGCGAGTCTGATTTCATCGTTTCTTAATTACAAAAGAGCAAATTATTAGCAGGGAGATGAATGAAAAGATCAAGGTTGTTCAAGAAGAGCAGGAGTTTTACTTCAGAGACACACACGCTCCATCTGAAATAAAGGCAATAAGAGGCGAAGAAGAAGAGCAGCACTGAAACCAAATATTTTTCTCACTGACAGAACAAACGGCAGGATTTTACCAGTGAATGAAGACATATGTAATATTTCTATAAAATGCAAAGGCTGAGTTTGTCGAGATAAATAAAAGCAAATCTTTAGCTTGTGTAGGTCATCTCAAGAATATCTGAGGTGATTAGTGAAATATTAATAGAAAAGATGACAACCTTTTTGTTAATTCCTCACTTACATCCCTACATGCAATAGTAACCCATCATTCTTGTTTTTTTTCTTCCTTAACATAAAGAAAGCTCATCAAAATTGTGTAGCGAATCATTTCAGCTGTCAGTATGTATCAACAAAGTAATTAATCAAACTCTGTAACTCTGGTTTGTATCAGCTCTCAGTGTCTTTAAATGAGTGAAGCATGATATTGGATTTTTGCTGATATTTTGCAACCTTCTCTGCCGATGGCAGATGTGATGTTGACTTTTTTTTTTCTTTTTTTTTTCATTAAACCTAAGTGGACCATCATTTCTCTCCAGCGGTGGAATTAACCTAGCTTTCACGTTTACTCCCACTGTGAAGCCTCACTGCACACTTGACGACATTTAGGTTTAAAAAATAATGTGCTGTGTGCAAACAGATGTGAGCAGCAGCTGTACAGAGCTGCAGTCATGACTTTGTTCTACACTTGTCTTAATGGTGGAGCCACAAAATTGAAAAAAGAAAAGAAAAGAAAAGAAAAAAAAGCTTCTTAATGAGTCTCTTTTTGATAATGGGCTATTTGGAGAGCTTTAAGCGGACCGAACAAAGAAAATTAACATAACAAAAGTAGAAATGGACTGGAATTACTTTTGACACACATTCAATGACTCGCAAATATGCCCCGATGACCAGTAACTGTGCCTGTACACTCTGCAGAGTCACAGTCCAGTCTGTCGTCTCAGCAAACAGAGCTGAAGGAGTGAAAGTAGCAACTAAGAAGCGCCCCGATTCACTGTCTGACAAAACTGTTACTGTGGCAGAGCCACATTTTGTGCATGTTTAATGTGTGCGTAAAAATTTTGTTACAGGCATTTTGCATCTTAATGATCCGCAAGTGACGTTTGAGGAATATCTGAAATGAATTGGATCACAAGATAAATAAAATAAACAATGCTATGCGTGTTTGTGTAACACCTCATGAGAACACTTTAAACTAGGGATCCATCATGTTGGATTTTGGCCACATTGATATGTTTGAACGTCTTCTACATGACATGAGGATGGAGTCCTGCTCAGCTTTGAACATCAGTTAAGTATCCTCCGTTTCTCATTGGCACAAAGTCATAAACACCTTGTCTTGGGAGCAAGACTCCTAGAACAAAGATTACTGATTACTATTCACCTTATTTTAATCCAAGAGAAAAGAAAAAAACAAAGCATAAGCAAACACATTTCACCATCAATTAATACTACATTTAAAGTGTGCTTTGACTTGAATTCTGAGTCATGTACCCAACTGTGTTCAAAAGAACCCAATGTCTCTTTTTCTCATTATTACACGGAGCGTCTTGTACCGAAGCCTGCCTGTCTGCCTCAGATTCTGAGGCAAATCACGTCAACACTCTCTCCCATTAACATGGTGGAGAGCAGAGAAAAATAAAACGCTGACATGACCTTAAGGGCTGTCCTCTTAAAAGAAAAAAAAAAGTCTATCCTGATGAGCAGTAATTATGTTTTCATGACAGCAGCAAACACAGAACCGACAGGGAAAAGTAGTGACACGGCTGAGCGGGACTGACTTCATGAAGGTGAGAGACATAATAATTACTGCGGACCTTCGGTGTGACAGTGAGCATGTTCAATTATTTCACATATGGCGCATCTGTGGCCCCACTTTTCATGCGTTTCTCGCTACACCTTCAGCAGCTGCAGCGACTGCAAGATATTTCTGCTCGAGCCTCGGACACAAAGAGCAAAAGAAAGTTGTCCTTGAGCTGTGGGTGAACATGAATAAAGGTATTTTTCTTTTTCTTCTGAACATCCATTCTTTTCATTCTTTCAGCTCCTCTGCTGTTATGCTGCCTCTGCTCTGCTCTGCTCTTGGTAATTGCACGTGCAAGCGACACATTTCTAAGCGTTGCAGATGCTGAAGCCATTCATTACGGAGTTTCTATCACGCTCTCTTTTTTCTTTTTACCTGGATCAGTGAAGTTCAGAAGAGAGCAGGAGTAAGGATCCTCTCTGTCCTCGTATGGAATGGGACACCCCCTTTTACCCACGATAAACTTCACCCCCACTCTGGAAATAAGCACAGACACCATTGCATTCATCTTTCTTTTTGTGCAATATTCGTAATTTGTAAAGCTTGGCCTTCCATCTGCACTCCGTTGCCATGGTTACTGGGGGTTGCTTAAAAGGCCATCACGCCTTATCTGTGCTCAGATCGCTGAATGGGAGAGGAAAATGGACAAAAAAGGAAGAATGAAAGACAAAACAATATTGCCCAGTGGTCAGGCAGAGATAAAAGGGTGGATGACAGTCGTGTCATTTACAGCCGGCAGGCTTTATTTCCATCATATAGTCGAGCAGGAGTGGGGTAGGGGAAGAAAAGCTGAAGTTGGAGTTCCACTTTACAAACCTGTGCTGGAAGAGGGGGTGATCTCTGATGTATCCCAGCCATGTCTCTCTTATCACTTGTCGCAGTTCATAATGGTGTCTTGCTGACAGCACTCCCATCAAAACTTCATAGGAAGGCAATGGTTCATCTGCATTAAAAACAGGAAGATGTGGGGAAAAAACACACACAGAACAGGCTGTCACATCTTCAGAATTTAACAAATATCCCTCAGTGGTTAATCTCAGGACGGAGTTCAGATAGGACCTAAAGTTGGAGGCAATGACAAGCAAATAGTCAGAGATAAGAGAAAAAAAGGCTCATTTGATTGATATGTTTCATCCTTGATGCTGACAGCAGTTTCCTCTTAGTTGCATCCTACATTTCACCTCATTAATATTTATACATTCCTGCATCAAAAAGCTGGTTAAAGTGTGTGCGTTTTATGAAAAGGCTTGTTCACAACAAGTATCGCCGTGATGATCTGTGATAATCCGCCTGAAGCGCAACAATACTCTATATGATCTTCGTATGCAGCCTGGGAGCACCAGGAGGAGATGCTCCGGTCCCTGCCTCCAGGTACAACACTATCCCAGCAACGCCCAACTGTCACTCACGCCGTCAAAACACACATTTAACACTCTCTTTCGCCTGAACGCACTCTACAGCCATTAACTACCTGTTAAAACACAAACTAACAGCCACAGCGGGGCGGTACAAGCAAAGTTAGCCAGCTGCTCTGGTTGTTTAAAAAGAAAAAAGTTGCGATTCTTCGAGTAGGTAAACACCGGGATTGTGGTTGAAAAGTACCCGAGTGTGTGGTGTTGTCCGGCGGGGTTGAAGAGAGTCGTTGTGCCAACCATAAGTGCACCAGGAAGGCGACAGCACAGGGCAGCAGAAAGAGCGCTAGCCTCCGCATGGAAGGAGCCCGTCATTCAGCCGGAGCAGGCTTCGGCTTTTAGCGGAGTGGAGTCTCCTCCTGGACCGAACGGTACTGCACTGTGTGAGCGGCTCCAAGTGCGCGCTTCATCTCAGCTCTGCGGCTCTCTGCCGGTTCTTCTCTACACTGCTTCATGTCTGCCTCCGCTGGTCGGAGAGCCGGACCAATAAGAGATGAGATGTCCTGCCGCGCTGCACTCTGGGAGGTGGAGTTCAATGCTGTCAATAAAATGACGCTACAGGCGGAGCCGCTGAATTATTGTACAATAAATAAATAAATAAATGATATCTAGCTAGTTGCTATAATAATAATAATAAAAAAATTAAATAATAGTAACAATAATAATTATCACATTATATTATAATTAATTGATTGGCATTAATTAATATTAATATAATATAATATAGGCCTAATATAATGTAATGTTATGTAATGTAATGTAATATAATATAATATAATATAATATAATATAATATAATATAATATAATATAATGAAGCTAATAATTATTATTGTTACTATTATTATAGGGCCTATCATTATTTTTTATTATGATAGCAATAAAACAAATATATATATTATAAGCAAAGCTGTGGCTGGAAGGTCTCTGCCTGTCGTGGCGGCAATCCCCGAACCCGGTGGTGGACGCCGGAAGTAAGGGATGCTGTCAAGCTGAAGACGGAGTCCTACCGAGCCTGGTTGGTTCGGGGGATTCCTGAGGCAGCTGACAGGTACCGACAAGCCAAGCGAACGGCCACTCGAGCAGTCGCAGAAGCAAAAACTCGGGTATAGGAAAAGTTCGGGGAGGCCATGGAGGAGGACTACTGGTTGGCCTCAAAGAAATTCTGGCAAACCATCCAGCGCCTCAGGAGGGGGAAGCAGTGCCAACACTGTTTATAGTGGAGGTGGGGAGCTGTTGACCTCGACCGGGGATATTGTCGGGTGATGGAAGGAATACTACAAGGATCTCCTCAATCCCACTGGCACGCCTTCCCTAGAGGAAGCAGAGACTGAGGACTCAGAGGTTGACTCATTCATCACCCAAGCTGAAGTCACTGAGGTAGTTCGGAAGCTGCCCAATGGCAAGGCTCCGGGAGTAGATGACATCCGCCCTGAGTACCTCAAGTCTCTGGATGTTTTGGGGCTGTCTTGGTTGACCCACCTCTGCAACATTGCGTGGCAGTCTGGGACAGTGCCTCTGGAATGGCAGACCGGAGTGGTGGTCCCTCTTTTTAAAAAGGGGGACCGGAGGATGTGTTCCAACAATCGGGGGATCACACTCCTCAGCCTTCCGGAGAAAGTCTATTCCAGGGTACTGGAGAGGAGAGTCTGGCCAATAGTCAAACCTCGGATCCAGGAGGAACAATGCAGTTTTTGTCCTGGCCGTGGAACACTGGACCAGCTCTATACCCTCCACAGAGTGCTCGAGGGTTCATGGGAGTTTGCCCAACCA